>JADLZN010011873.1:0-250942 GCA_018155175.1 Sinocyclocheilus anophthalmus
TGCATCCTGCTCAGATACCCAATATTTGTGTGTGCTGTATTATTTATGCGCTTATTATACCATTATATTTATTTTACCATTACTGTTAGGTTTTGGACTGATGGTTAAAGGGATTGTTCACCCAAAAATGAAAATTCTGTATCATTTACTCACCATCAAGTTGGTCAAAACCTGTATGAGTTGCTTTCTGATGTTGAACACAAAAGAAGATATTTAGAAAAATGTTGGTAACCAAACAGTTTGGTGGTTGCATTGCTTACTAGTAGGAAAAAAAAATGCTATGGAAGTCAATGGTAACCACCAACTTTTTGATTACCAGCAATCTTCAAAATATATTTTTTTGTGTTCAACATAAGAAAGCAACTCGTACAGGTTTGTGAACGACATGAGGTGAGTAAATGATGACAGAAATTTTTCGTTTTGGGTGAAATCTCACTTATGTGTATATCTGCTTATCAAAAGCATATGGAGCACACTTCCAGTCAACTTATAAGTTCACTTCAAAATGTTCAATATTTTCATTTTTGAATACCTGCTTATCTTTGCTCTCAGAATATGACAGCAAACTGTCAGTCAGTGGCATAACAAACCCACCATCTTTCACATTTTTACATATAGAGAATATCAAGAAAAAGTCTTTGGCGCACAAGTAAATGATTTCTGAGACAGTTCTGCTTCAGATATGGCATAACATATTCCTCCCACTGACACAGAAAAGAAAAAAATATCAGATGATCTTCTCTTGAGCTACATAGCACTAATGTTTGATCCGTTGCAGGAAGTGCTGTACGGTTTAATCTGCCATCACAGGTCTGCAAACGGACCAAAGAGTTGCTAAATTGAAACATACTCTCACTCTGAGGTCCTGCTGATGGGCTTTACATAAACACTGCATCCTTCTGCATTAAAGTACAGTATATTAATGCAATGCTGAGATATGTGTGTGCAGATAGCAGACACTTAATAGATAATCGTCCCAGTTACTCATTTCTATATGGCCTTGTGGAATAAAACAGGGACAACCATTAGCAACCAGCAGGTTGACTACAGATGCATAAAGCTTCTTCCCACTCACCCTACAGGCAGGAGTCCAATTTTATCTGTCTGTGGAACATTGACTGTTAAAATATGAAAAAATGGGGCAATTTTTTTTACCAATTTCATGCGCTGGAAACTGTCCCTGAGCAGTGTGCTTCTTTAAAGGCTTAAACTAGTTAGTGAATGTCCAAAAGTGAGTTTTCCTTAAGGACTGACTGTTTAAAAACCAAATGTTTGGAGTCTGACATCAAAGACTTGTGCTCAGGTGATCATTATTTAATCAAAGGAACCTTTTTTTAAGGCTGAAAAAGATAAGTTATGCAACTGAACTATAGGTAAAATAATCCGAAGGCCAAAAGACTTGCTCGTTGAAAAAGTGAATGGGAGCAGTTCTCCAGCATTAATTTTTATTTTGCATATTTAAGGTCATTGCACAAATACATGTTCTCGGCATTTCATATTCAAGATGTTTCATACAGCTATAATAAGCACATCCTTGGTTTCCAATGGCCTTGTCCAATACTCATGTGTCCCAGCTGTAATTTGTTTGCATGTCTGCCTTGGGCTTTCTTCACTTCACTTCTTCACTTATATTTACTTTAAGGCCTTCACCTGGCCTCCATTTTGACTTTGCTGCTGTCCTGACGCATGTCTGTTTCTAGCCCTGCATCCCAATGTTCATACTATCCATCTTAGTATGTGATATTATAATGAGTGTGTCCCAAAGCATAGTATGTTGAAAAAAGTATGCCAAAAGTCCCCGGATGGTCTACTATTTCAGGTTGATTTTTGAAGTGTGGATCCGTGCACACTCTAATGGCCAAAATTGCCCACAATCGATTGTGCTTTGGCGAAGGATTCGGTCCAGAACTACAAACACGATTAAAATGCGTTAGAAAACAACAAACGTGGCTGATGCACACATCGCTGGTTAGGTAGAGAGGTTTACAAAAAGGGGTTTGAGTTACTAATAATCACCATTTAACCTGGTAAAAAATATTTATTAATTGTTATCCGTGTTATATTTAATCTGAAACAGCAATGTGAACTTTTATAAACATCCATTTGGTCGTTAACATTTAAATGCATCATTATGCATAAAATATGAGCAGAGTTCTCAGCATGAATGAACAAAGAACACGAGGGAATGGCAGATTAACGAGCTAGCCTACTTCTTTTCTCTCCAGTACGGTAGGAAGTTAAATGAAATGAACTGTGGAGGATGTTAACTGTGACAAGATGACTGACAGGCCAGTTTACAGTGACAGGGGGAGTGTAACAGGTGCGACAGAGCGGTCCTTAAAAGATGCACTTGTGTGACGTGATAGTATGTCCCAAAACTTGCCTACTCTTATACTACACACTCAAAAGTGTGTACTTATTCTTCACCAAAAGAGTACATACTTCAAGGGCGAAAGTAGGCACAGTGAGACGCAGGGCATGAGTATGCTCAGTTTTTGGAAAGCTTTGATAAAGAGATGCATATATTGCAGAGCTGATTAAATTATCTATATTTAAGAATGGGCTCACTTTTAATTAAGTCATTGATTAAAATTGACAGGAAGAGAAATGTATGTTGTATTTAATTCTATCTATCTATCTATCTATCATATATCTATCATATAATCTATCTATCTATCGTCTGTCTGGCGGTCGCTGTCTGTCGGTGTTGAAGAGTGAAATTCAAGGTCTGTAAAACCAAGTTTTAAGTTTGAAAGTTTAGCCTTTCAAAGAGATTTTCATGTAACTCTCATGGTTTATCTTGAGATATTTTTTAGTTATATGCTTTTTTATTGATTTAATTTTAATTCTACTTCCTTTTTAAAATCTGATTTCAAATTCTGGAATTTAATTGGAATCAATTTTGAATGGTCCACTCAGATAGCTAGAGATGAAAGAGCCTGAGCAGTAGTTGTTCATGCTTCAAACCGGTTTTCTTTACTATGCTAAATCAATAATTAATGAATGGTAATTGTCCCATTAACTTTAACTTGGCTTCAGTGTTACTTTAACACTCTGTAGATTGGGACAGTATGTACTCTGAGCAGAGTTGATTTAACTCTGGGGATTTTGCTGTGTAGATAGATAGACAGACAGACAGACAGACTACTAAAAATACAGTTAAATTTAGGTCCTTGAAGTGCCGGAGCGTTGCTCACCACCATCCTCAATAAACAGTCCTGAAGCCTCACAAAATGCTGGCCGTCCATTCTTGTGCCCCAAAAGTATGTGGGGTCGTCCAACTGCATTGCCCTGGGATTGTTCAGATCGAAGAGGAAGGTTGGTGTTAAAGAAGTCAAAGAGCACAATACTGTGGTGCACAAGTTCTATCTGAGCAAAACTGTGCTTTTTGTACAAAAACAGATGATCCGCTTCACTTTGCCATGATGCTCCAGCTTGAGTTTCCTTCCACATGGATGATGTGAAATCCATTTAGTGCATTGATGATCAGCGGAGCAATTGCACAAACATGGTAAATCGATAACAACAGGATCTTTTAGCCATTAAGGTAAGTGAACCAAAGGGCAATTTGTTTAGTGAGCGCAGTATGCAAATAGAGAGGAGAGCTGGATTTTACATACTATTAGATTGTTTGAATGTCATGATGTGGCGGATAATTGCACAAAAGAGGATTTTCGGATGGAGAAGTCTTTCATGTCATCCCTCGAGTTCTGCTCAAATTACAGGGGAATCCACTTTACTATACTATTTTGATATGAATGAGGACCTTTTGTGTAGATGGTATTGATTTAATTAAAACTATACATCATGTATCACCAATGAATTATTAGGTATTTGAACATCTTTGCACAAACAGTCTGTCTTTTACAGTCTTTGTTCTAAGCTCGTGCTCGTCTGTCTCTCAGGAAGGGCCCTTACCCCTCCCCAGGTGCCCTGACCTAGTTGTGAGACGCCTCATGGAATCACGGGTCATTTTAGCAGTCGTTTTTCATCACCGCTGTCGCGTCTCACCGGGAAAGAGAGCAGCTTGACCAGTGTCCTTGGCTTCAAAGAGGAAGGATATCCTGGTTACCAGGTGAATGGGTGATTTTATAACCATTAGTTGCACACAACTCTAAGCCAAGCATCATTACTTTTGCTCTAGTACTAACAAACCTTAACATACCAGAATCCTGCAGCTTGTTAAGTGTACTGTTTCTTAAGTCAGACTTAAGGCCCGTTCACACCAAGAACGATAACTATAAAGATTACTAAAACAATAACTATATTAGCATCCACATAAGCACACAATTACACTGTTTATTATAAGCACAACTGCAGTTTTGCCGTCTGCCGCTTGGATTCTGATGGATTTTGATTGTCTGTCAATATTTTTATCGTTCATCAGCTGGAAAGAAATTATTCTGAAAGTGATATCCACGATATTGTAATACCATAATGTTCCTCTGTGCCATTATCATTAGTTGTGCTGTGGATTCTGCTATTCTTTTAAAATTAGAATGATTTTTAAAAGCTGACCTCATACATCATCAGCCCGGAGCTGCTTCAGTGTACAACTGTTTGCGCAAGCTAGATTAAAGTGATTATTACGTTTTGAATATGGATATTTTTCTTACAAAAACGCATCGAATCGCTACAGAAGGCCTTTGTTCACCCCCCGGAGCCGTGTGAGACACTTTTTTTTTTATGGATGGGTGCATTTGAATTAAGTGCTTTTGGACTGATGCATGCAACACCCGCTGAGTGCCATGAAACAGCTTGAAAGATCAAAGACAATTTTTAATATAAATCCGACTGGATTCATCTGAAAGAAGAAAATCATATACACATAGGATGCCTTGAGGGTGAGTAATTCATGGGTTAATTTTCAATTTTTGGTGAACTAACCACTTTAACCTTATTAATGGTATTGTGAAGTTATTTTAAAGGGGTCATCGGATGCCCAATTCCACAAGTTGATATGATTCTTTAGGGTATTAATGAAAAGTCTGTAACATAGTTTGGTTAAAATTTCTCAATGGTTGTGTAAAAAAACACCTTTTTTACCCTGTCAAAAAAAGCAAGCCCTTTTCAGAGCACGCCGTTTGTAGCATATTTTCCTTTAATGTTAATGAGCTTGACTGACCCCGCCCCTCTCTTCCAAAGCGGCTCTTGAGGGACTGTTTACTTTAAGCGGCATCCTCGTGAAAAAATGCTATCAGCCACATTTTAGGAAAGGCGATTGCAAACGATTCATTAAAAAACCCGTCACTCACTTCTTCTGTAGTGAAGTGGATCACGAATGATTTGCTGCGAACATAGACGCATTTATGTCAGAACTCGAGCTGGGCGCATTCTCTCAGAAACCAAACTATCAACGCGGATTCAGCGGCTCGATGTCGGGGAGTACAAAGATGATACTAGTCATATAATCCGACAAACAGAACACCTCAATCGCTAGGAGTCATTCTGTCTCCATATGATTTTTTCCGACGTCGAAACAATGGCGGAACTGATGGCAGCCACTCAGGGCAGTCTAAGGTAAGACACAGTCAGTCTGTGCTGAAATGCTAATGGTCTATCAAAAATCGTGGTAGGGTGCCTAGTCTGTGTGGACGTCATCTGAGATCGGCTCTGATTGTGAAAAGGGGGACATGATTTAACAAGATTTAAAAGACATCCACTGGGTGGGATCATATCATTATAGGGTGGTGTGACACACCTGCGGACACAACATTTCAGTTCAAACGTGTAAAAAAGGCATGTGGCATCCGATGGGGGGGGGGGGGGGGGAACCCCATTAAGAATTTTTAGTAAAGAATTCACTCTATAAATACCAAGTAAAATAGTGTTATAAAAAATGTCTTTACCACCCACAAAAGACCCATAATATTGGACAAACCAGACATAACCGTTCACCTTTGACCATGCAGGCAGGCTTTACTTAGCTACACTACGTTAAACCTACTATTTAAAATGTTGGTGTCTGTAAGATTTTTTTAAATGTTTTTGAAAGCTCAACAAGGCTGAATTGAATGGATCAAAAATACAATAAAAAGAGCCATATTTTAAAGTATTATTACAATTTAAAATAACTGTTTCCTATTTTAATATATAATAAAATGTAATTTATTTCTGTGATCAAAAATTTTCAGCATCATTACTCCAGTCATCAGTGTCAAATGATCAATTTCTATTATCAGTGTTGAAAATGTGGTTGCTGCTTAATGTTTATGAGAAAAGTGTGATTACGTCTACTGACACTTTTGGTCAGTTTAATGCATCCTGCTATGTAAAAGTTTATAAAAAGAACTCTGAAACTAATTTACCCAATGTAATTTACATTTGACATTTCTTTCTTATTTTTACAAATTGTATTACTTCAATACTTCATATACATGTTTTTTTTAACCATAATATGCTTTGACCAGAGTGGTCGTGCTTCACGCGGGGGTTAACAAAACCAAGCTGCGGCAGACGGAGACACTAAAGAGGGACTTCAGGAGCCTGATCGAGACAGTGCGCCGCACATCGCCCGCAACGACTATCATCGTGTCAGGACCGCTTCCCACATACCGACGAGGACACGAAAAGTTCAGTAGACATTTTGCTTTAAATGAATGGTTATTGTAATGGTGTAAAGAACAGAAACTGCTCTATGTTAATAATTGGAATCTTTTCTGGGAACTAGGCTTTTTCGTACTGATGGCCTGCACCCCAGCAGAGTCGGAGCAGAACTCCTTTCTGACAACAGGCTCCAGGACGCTAGCAAACATCATGACTAGTAAGTGAATCTCAAACTAACTGCCTGATGACTTATGTTTTTTTTTTTTTTGTTCTACACGCTTAAATGATAGAAGTACTTGCGCTGTACAAATTATAAAGACTGTGTCTGTTCCCCGAATAGTGAGTTCAAAATATAAATTTAATGCAGGATCAAGAAAAAATCTGATAATGATTAAACCAGGAAAATTTAAAATAAATGAACAAAAGCAATTTTTAAAGTTTGGGCTCCTAAAAATTAGATCACTCTCACCCAAAGCAGTAATTGTAAATGAAATGATCACAGATAAAAGTTTTGATGTACTCTGCTTGACTGAAAACTGACTAAAACCTAATGATTATATTGATCTAAATGAGTCTACTCAACCCAAGCTACTGTTATAAGCATGAACCCCGTCAGACTGGCCGTGGCGGCGGTATTGCAACAATATATAGTAATATTCTCAATGTTACTCAAAAGACAGGATACATGTTTAACTCATTCGAAATACTTCTGCTTAATGTTACACTGTCAGATATGCAAAATAAATCTATCGTATCTCTTGCTATGGCTACTGTGTATAGACCACCAGTGCCATCGTATACAGATTTCCTAAAAGAATTTACAGATTTCCTCTCAGAACTATTGGTTACTGTTGATAAAGCGCTAATTGTCGGAGAATTTAACATTCACGTTTATAATACAAATGATGCATTAGGACTTGCGTTTACTGACCTTATAATCTCTTTTGGAGTCAAGCAAAACATCATTGGGCCCACTCATCGTTTTAATCATACTCTAGATTTAATTATATCGCATGGAATTGATCTTACTGATATAGATATCGTACCTCAAAGTGATGATGTTACTGACCATTTCCTTATTACTAATATTAACTATATGGCTCCGCTTTATCGTCCGGGCAGAACTATTGTTCCTGCCACCAAAGACAGATTCACAAATAAACTACCTGATTTATCTCAACTGCTCTGTGTAACAATAAGTACACATGAACTAGACGAAAAAACTAGCAACATGGGCACTATCTTCTCTAATACATTAAAAGCTGTTGCCCCCCTCAAATTGAAAAAGTTTAGAGAAAAACGTACTGCGCCATGGTTAGAACCCCCGTAATAACCATTCTCTCAAGAAAAAAACTCGTATTCTTGAGCGCAAATGGAGAAAAACTACCTTGGAAGTTTTTAGAATTGCGTGGAAAAAACAGTATGTCCAGCTATAGACAAACTCTAAAAACTGCCAGGGCCGAGCATATCCACAAAATCATAGAAAATAACCAAAACAATCCCAGGTTTTTATTTAGCACAGTGGCTATTAACAAATACCCAGACGCCACCCGATCTAAATATTCCCTCACAGTTTTATAGTAATGACTTTATGAATTTCTTCCCTGATAAAATAGATAACATCAGAAATAAAAAAACAAATCTAGATTCTATAGCGTATAATACTTCAGCTTCATTAATCACACCAAAAGATAAACTGAAGTGCTTTACAACTATAGGACACGAAGAGCTAAATAAACTTATCACTGCAACTAAACCAACAACATGCCTGTTAGATCCTGTACCCACTAAATTACTGATAGAGTTGTTACCTGTAGCAGAAGAACGGCTTCTCAATATTATTAACTCGTCGTTGTCTTTAGGTCATGTCCCAAAAACATTCGAGCTGGCGGTTATTAAGCCTCTTAATAAGAAACCTCAGCTAGATCCTATTGAACTGGCAAATTACAGACCCATCTATAATCTTCCTTTTATGTCTAAAATTTTTTGAAAAAGTTGTGTCTGTTCAATTGTGTTCCTTCCTGCAAAAAAATTATCTATATGAAGAATTTCAGTCAGGTTTCAGGGCCCCACCATAGCACAGAAATGCACTTGTTAAAATTACAAATGACTTGCTTTTTGCATCAGACCAAGGCTACATCACATTGCTAGTTTTACTTGATCATAGTGCTGCATTCGATACTATAGATCGTGACATACTCATAGATCGATTACAAAAATATACAGGTATTCAAGGGCAGGCTTTAAGATGGTTTAGATCCTACCTGTCCGATCGCTACCACCTTCATGGCTCATTTAAATGGGGAGTCATCTCAATTATCACCAGTAAAATATGGAGTGCCACAAGGATCTGTCCTAGGTCCTCTGCTATTTTCGATATACATGTTGCCACATGGTAATATTATTAGAAAATACGGAATTAATTTCCATTGTTATGCTGATGATACTCAACTACAAATCTCAACAAGACCAGATGAAACTTCTAAATTATCTAAGCTAACAGAATGTATCAAAAATGTAAAAGATTAGATGACCAATAATTTTATCTTATTAAATTCAGATAAGACAGAGATATTACTTATTGGACCAAAAGACAGTACACAGAATCTCGTGGATTACAATTTGCAACTAGACGGATGTACTGTTACTTCCTCTACAGTCAAAAATCTGGGTGTTATATTAGATAGCAACTTGTCTTTTGAAAAACATATTTCCCATGTTACAAAAACGGCATTCTTCCATTTTAGAAACATTGCCAAGTTACGAAACGTGTTTCCTGTTTCTGATGCAGAATAGCTAGTTCATGCATTCATGACCTCTAGACTGGACTATTGTAATGCACTGCTATAGGTGGTTGTTCTGCATCTTCAATAATCAAGCTACAGGTGGTCCAAAATGCAGTGGTTAGAGTCCTTACCAGGTCAAGAAAATATGATCATATTACCCCAATTTTACAGTCTCTGCACTGGCTACCTGTTACGTTCCGTATCAGTTACAAAATATTATAACTTACCTAAAAGGCCCTTAATGGTTTAGCTCCTGCATACCAAACTAGTCTTCTACCACGCTACAACCAATCACACTCCCTAAGGTCGCAAAACTCTAGACTTTTGTTAGAACCTAGGATAGCAAAGTCCACTAAAGGAGTTAGAGCTTTTTCGCATTTGGCTCCCAAAACCTGGAATAGCCTTCCTGATAACGTTCGGGGTTCAGACACACTCTCTCTCTGTTTAGATCTAGATTAAAGACACATCTCTTTGGCCACGCATTCAAATAATGCATCTCATAATCTTTGACTGCAGTTTACAGGTGGATCTCAATAAATTAGAATGTCGTGGAAAAAGATTTATTTTAGTAACTCAACTCAAATTGTGAAACTCGTGTAAATAAATTCATGCACACAGACTGAAGTAGTTTAAGTTTTTGGTTATTTTAATTGTGATGATTTTGGATCACATTTAACAAAAAACCCACCAATCACTATCTCAACAAATTGGAATATGGTGGCATGCCAATCAGCTAATCAACACCTACAAAGGTTTCCTGAGCCTTCAAAATTTTCTCTCAGTTTGGTTCACTAGGCTACACAAGCATGGGGAAGACAGTTGTCCAGAAGACAATCATTGAAACACTTCACAAGGAGGGTAAGCCACAAACATTAATTGCCAAAGAAGCTGGCTGTTCACAGAGTGCTGTATCCAAGCATATTCATAGAAATTTGAGTGGAAGGAAAAAGTGTGGAAGAGAAAGATGCACAACCAACTGAGAGAACAGCAGCCTTATGAGGATTGTCAAGCAAAAATCGATTCAAGAATTTGAGTGAAAAATTCACAAGGAATGGACTGAGGCTCGGGTCAAGCCATCAAGAGCCACCACACACACAGACGTGTCAAGAAATTTGACTACAGTTGTATGAAGTATTTTTGGTGGCAAAACAAATGAGTGACCGTGACAGTGGAATTTGTAGTTGTAGAGAATAGCCACACATGTGAATCAGTAAATCTGAAGTCACAGACAAAATTTGCAAACTTGTAGATTTTTTTTTTCTCTCCCACAAACACAACACTACAGTTACACGTTCTTGAATCCTTCATTGCAGGTGCACAAATCCTAGTCTACGTATCACAAATCAAGAAACTCGTACGCTCAAAAGTTTTGCGACTATTTGATGCAGTGAATATGGGCAAAACACATTCACACACCGCATCAAAAATGTGAGTCCACAGACGAGTTGGTACATCCGCAAATCAGTTGTGAATTCTTGCAATGAGTTTGGAACGCTTGTAGAAGTTTATACCATATATATTTTTTTCTGGATGCTTTTTCTTAGCACAAAACACAAGGCAAAACTACAACGGGGTGAAATCTGCTGCTACGGAGTCTAAAACACTGTTTTCGCTTGCAAATGACAAGGTTTCACGCTCTCTCACTCAGCACCGCATATCTGTGTTGATAATGGTGCAAACGGATTTGTGCTCTGTAGAGTGGCAACGGCGCGCACTGTCAGAGAAGAAGAGAATTTCAGCCAATCAGAAGAGCTCATTGGGCGCCTGAAACACGCCCCCTAGTTTTAGCCACAACCCCGAAAAATCGCGAGCTGCGAGTATCTTGACAGCGACAAGTATCAAAAAAAGGTACGTGGCTATTTTTTTATTTGTTTATAGCTTAAATATAGCTACGTTGGTAAACAGTGTTTCTTAGTTAGGTTAGCAAATCTTATTTCAAGAAAGGTAAGCTAACGGTAGCCTACCTGCACTGTTAAATTTGCTATTCAATCGTCTCGTATTAAATTACACCGTCTAATATAACGATTTATTCCTTGTATTCTGTTATGCGTTACCTTATAGAAAAATTACAGATCAGGGTGCATCTTCACAGGTAAGTTAAAACCAAGGGTGCCATGTTTTTTTTCTTTGGTGAATAGCAATTTTTATTGGGATAGCCTACTATATTAAACTAAAGGTAATTTACAGCAGGCAATCAATAGTAGGTAATTTGCCTAGTAATTACTACGCTCAGTGTTGGGTAGGATTACTAATTACTTCAGTTATCTCAGTTTTCATTCCTTTGAGAATCCTTGTTTTGTGATTTGGCTCAATATTTACTACTAGTAGATATTTACCGACTAGAGTATTGCCTGCTGTTAAATTACCTGTTAGTTACCCTTTAAGTTTTATAAGGTAAAGCATAACAGAATACAATGAATAAATCGTTATATTAGACAGTGTCATTTAATACGAGACGATTGAATAGCACACTTAACAATGCAGGTAGGCTACCGTTAGCTTACCCTTCGTGAAATAAGATTTGCTAACCTAACTAAGAAACACCGTTTACCAACGTAGCTATATTTAAGCTAAAAAACAAATGATTTCAGAAAGAAAAAAATAGCCACGTACCTTTTCTGATACTTGTCGCTGTCAAGATGCTCGCGTCGAGATTTTTTCGGGGTTGTGGCCTAAAAACTACGGGGGCGTGTTTCAGCGCCAAATTGAGCTCTTCTGATTTGGTGAAAATTCTCTGCTATCTCTGACAAACAGTGCGCGCGTTTGCCCTCTACAGATGCACAAACACTTTTGCACAAGTTTATTAGGGCTGGGCGGGGAACCACGATTTTTCGATACAATACCGATATTTTTCAAGTATCGAATCGATACCGATTCGATACTTCTGCAATAAACTTTTAAATTATTAAATGTATGAAATTATTAAATTACTAAAAGTAAAATGGGTAATGAAAACCACTTAACTTTGTTTAAAACGCATGTTAACATTCCATATGCCTTAATTGTAATATTGGTTATATTTTGTTTAACAATGGTTCAGATTGTTTTTTTGTTTACACGTGGTTCAAATCTACAAATACTACAGTTGAGCTGCGGTCACTTTAGTAAAACCATGGTTCATGTTCATAAGGGACTGCCAGTGAATGGCTGCTGCATGCATAAAATACAACCTTTTTATTCAGACAGTGTATGATTTATATTAACATTACAAAACAGAACATGATCAATATGAACTTTTAAAGTTTAAATTAAATAAATGTAATTGCACAAACTATGTAGGCTACAATTTCAGTTGGTTTATTGTGAAATAACTCTGTCCTTCTGTACTCTGATAAGCATGGTTCAGGGCTGCCGTTCCCAAAAGATTTAATGCTTTCTTATGATACTTTTGAGAAAATCAGCCCTGTTTGAATGCACCGTCAGCAGTAAGTGAATGCTCTCTGTTATTGATTGGTTCTGTCTTGCAACATTTGCGTGTTCAGTTGAGCAGGAAAATATTTCTATCCTACACAATTACTCGCTAACAAAGTTTATTCGTCCAATTCAATGCATATTGTACTCATTTTTTTTTTATTAACAAAATCACTGGTAAATAAAATACACCTTAGTATCGATATTTTTTGTTTGAGTATCGATACTTTCGATACTCGCGTCAGTATCGATATATCGATACTTTGGATCGATACGCCCATCCCTACCTTTATCACCGATAGGCGGTGCATAAGGGAGAGAGCGTGAAACTTGGCATTTGCAAGCGAAAAACAGTGTTTGAGACTCGTAGCAGCATATTCACGCCATTGTCGTTATGCACTTGTGTTTGTGCTAGAAAAACCATCCAAGAAAAAAAATATATATGTAAGAAAACATACTACAAGCATGCAAATCTCATTGCAAGAATTCACAAACTATTTGCGGATGTACAAAATTCGTCTGCGACTTCACATTTTTGATGCAGGTGTGTGAATGTGTTTTGAACCATATTCACTGCAGCAATAGTAGCAAAACTTGTGAGCGTACGAGTTTATTGATTTGTGATTCGTAGACTAGGATCTGTGCACCTGCAGTGAAGGATTCAAGAACGTGTAACTGTTGTGTTGGGTTTGTGGGAGAGAAAAAAATATCTACAAATTTGCAACGTTTGTCTGTGACTTCAGATTTACTGATACACATGTGTGGCTATTCTCTACAACTACAAATTCCACTGTCACGGTCACATCAGTTGTTTGCACACCAAAAAAATAACTTCATACAGTTGTCGTATTCATCTTGTTAAGCCACTCCTGAACCACAAACAACTTCAGAGGCGTCTTAACTGGGCTAAGGAGAAAAGGAACTGGACTGTTGCCCAGTGGTCCAAAAGGTCCTCTTTTCAGATGAAAGTAAATTTTTGCATTTCATTTGGAAATCAAGGTCTAGAGTCTGGAGGAAGACTGGAGAGGCTCAGAATCCAAGCTGCTTGAAGTCCAGTGTCGAGTTTCCGAAGTCAGTGATGATTTGGGGTGTCTTGACGTTTGCTGGTGTTGGTCCATTGTGTTTTTGAAAACAAACGTTCCACTGCACCCGTTTACCAAAGAAATTTTGGAGCACTTCATGCTTACTTCTACTGACCAGCTTTTTGAAGATACTGATATCATTTTCCAGCAGGATTTGGCACCTGCCCACACTCCCAAAAGCACTAAAAGTTGGTTAAATGACTATGGTGTTGGTGTGCTTGGCTGGCCAGCAAACTCACCAGACTTGAACCCAATAGAGAATCTATGGGGTATTGTCAAGAGGAAAATGAGAAAAAAAGAGACCAAAAAATGCAGATGAACTGAAGGCCACTGTCAAAGAAACCTGGGCTTTATACCACCTCAGCAGTGCCACAAACTTATCACCTCCATGCCACGCCGAATTGAGGCAGTAATTAAAGCAAAAAGAGCCCCTACCAATTATTGAGTACATGTACACTAAATGAACACTTTCCAGAAGGCCAACAATTCACAAAAAAAAAAATTTTTATTGGTCTTATGAAGCATTCTAATTAGTTGAGATAGTGAATTGGTGGGTTTTGTTAAATGTGAGACAAAATCATCACAATTAAAAGAAACCAAAGACTTAAAACTACTTCAGTCTGTGTGCATGAATTTATTTAATACACGAGTTTCCCAAATTGAGTTGAATTACTGAAATAAATGAACTTTTCCACGACATTCTAATTTATTGAGATGCACCTGTATCTGATCAAATGCACATTATTATTCTTTAGTTTGGGTTAAACAAATCAATTTTGCTTGGTTGGAACAGCAGCTACGCTAATTATGTCTCTATTTGTTTCTCTGTTTTTGCCACGGGATTAACATCCCATGGTAACTAGGATTTACACAAGCTTCAGTCTGGATCCAGAACACCTGAGAAGAGATGATGCCAACCCCTCAGAGGACCTCAGATGATGCCAACCCTGAAACAACATACAGAACTACCACATTTTGCTATAAGTTTGATTGCATCATATAGTAATTGCTGTTAATTGCTGTGTTCATCGTCTGTTTTATTACGTCTTTAATTGATTTTTCCGTACATTTCTGCCATATGTACATTAATTGACAGTCACCACTGATAAGCTACCACTAAATATTGTAGAAAATTTATTTGCTGTAAAGTTGCTTTGCAATGATTGTATCGTGAAAAGCGCTGTACAAATAAACTTGACTTGACTTGACTTGACTTGACTTGACTCGACAAATAGCAAAATAATGCCACAACGCTGTAAACCTCTTTAAGCAGTAACTTCCCCTTATTTATTTTTTCCCCTTTTTTGCCTTGTCCCGTTCATTTCATGCATGCATGCACACAGACCTGTGCACACACTCACAAATGCAGCTGGACAGACAGTGCACTCTAATTACACACTGGCCCCTTGGACTCGCATCTGATTTCCTGGTGCCAGGAAGACAGGTTGGGGAGGCGTCAGTCACCTAGGGAATAGACACAGCCCTTATCTGTAGATCAAACACATTCAAATGCATCCTATATATAGCTCAACCAGGGCATGTAGAATGCTGTTTTCCTCTGTAGAATTCAGAGTCCCAAATGAATCAAGTCAGTTTGAATTTTATGAATGTAGTTGGAAGAATGAAGAATGAAACTCTCATTCTCATATGGACACATTAAAAAATGCAGAACTTTTAACTGCAGGTTCAATCAAGAGCTGTTTTATCTTACTGCACAATTCACTTAGGATACAAAGATTCTGCTGTACATTCAATTAAAATCTAGAACAATCTCTAAAAGAAAAGAGTGACACTTATTAACGTTTTTTGCTAATGTGAGTTTGTTTCACTTTTGGTTGCCATAATCTTGTTTTTAGGTGCATTTAGATGGTTACAGCAGAGTTTAAACTTCCTTGAGGTATTTAAACATCTTCAGGAGTTTGAGCAAGTATCCTTTAAATATCCTGGGAACAGAACAAGCAATCTGCTGTTAGAGGAAATAAAAGCACCATTTAAGGACTTTCATAGTCTGATATTTTGTGAGCGATTGAGAAGAGGTATTCTTGTTCAATTGGAAAGTTTTCAAAAGGCACAAGAGATAGAAATAGCACAAATCCAATATATCTCCAGGCTGTGGATTTAGCATTCCGCTTGGATTCAGTGGATTTATTAGGATAGCAAGCCTGGTGATGTCTTTTTCACAGGCTTTTCGTTGATTGATTATTTTCAACCTAGAATTTTACATATTTTTCCCCCATCATAACATGAAACTAAAATGTTATGGGTAGTTGCTAGGGCGTTGCTATGCGGTTGCTAGATATGGCTCAGTTCCATCCTTCATTGAAAGGCATATATTTCACCTTTTTTTTTTTTTTGCAGATTGGACCAAAAATCTTAATTCAAATCATTTACTTAGAAAAGAACTTGCACAGCCACACAAATGAAATTTAGATTAAAGGCTTTAAAGGCTTGTTATCCATTTACATGTCATATCTTGTCATGTAATAACATGTTCCTGCAGTGCAAATCATTGTTACTGTCTGGCTGTGGTCAGTGGAGCGACTGATTCTCTCTAAGCTTTTAAGCTCTGAATGTCTAGCTGCAACTGTTTCAGAGCAATGTGTCAAATAAGCCATGCATCTTTGAGCAGACCTGTTGGTCTTACAAGGTCATGATAGGATGACAAGGATTACAAGGATGATCTTATGGCCATTTGTGGTATTTTACAAGGATCAACAAGTCGTAGGGAATATGCACAGGGAAAAGCGTTTCTCTAATGTAAATGCAGCCCTTAAAAACACAACCCAAACGGGAAAATCCAGACATAGATTTTATTACGTCTTCAAATGGAACAGTAAAAACGACTTATATTACAAACAATCAATGAGTTGCACAAAGATGAACAGAACAGGCATGTAGCAATTTTGAAAAAATAATTTTGATGATTGTAGTGTCACATTAAAATACTTCTTCCAGCTTAATGTGCAGAGACAATTTGAAGTAATTCGTAGGTTGATTCAGTCAAAACATGTAAACGCTGTGGTATTTTCAGAATTGCTATGGTTGTTTTAAGCAGCATAGAAACACTGATTCAACCAATTGTGAGAATGTGGGGTGGGCTAACTGTTGTCCAACCAAGGGCAGTGTTAGGGAAACCTAAATAAATTTTGAATAAAGTCTTTATTTTTGCAATTCTGTTTTGTGTCACTAGTGGTGCAGAAATCACACTCTTCACCCTAAAATTTGTCTTATTTTTTCATTGTCAAGTTTTTTTTTTCTTATAAAAAATTATTATAACAATTAAAAATGTTTATATAATTTATAATAACAGTCCTAATTTAGTTTAAAGATCATTTTCTACTCCGTTAAATAGTCTGTTTTTGCTGCTGCTGCCTTTAAAGTTGGCATGATATGGAAATTCTACCTATCTATTTTCTAAATGCATGTTATTGATCTTATTGTGATCGATTCATCCAAAAAAATGTTTTACCTGATAATCAAAATGTCATAACTTGGTTATTTACTCACCCTCACGCTGCTGGTAACCAAACAGTTTTGGTTCCCATTGACTTCCAATTTCCAAAAGAAAGAAAATCATACAGGTTTGGAAGGACATGAGTGTGAGTAAATGATGACAGAATTTAAATTTTTGGGTGAACTATCCCTTAAAACCCTGCCTCTTTCTTACAATTACTAACACAATTGCCTCCATCCAATCAACAACTATACCAAGTCCCCTTTTTTGATAACCCATTTAATTTGGATGTACATCCCAGAATGGAAGAAAATATCTGTTGCTACTTCCATTACATCATAACATTAAGAAATGCCCCATTTGCATGTGAAATGAGCAGTAGCACTTTATCTGCAAGCTGCAGGTTTGGGCTCATTTCTAATACAGTGTTACCATTTTAGCCACTTTGCAAAGTTGCATTAGATTGTTACAGGATCGCAATGTTTTTGACATCAGAAACACTAGAACATTCAGTTGTTTTTTGCAGGATGATTTAACTTATTTTGAGGCAAGTTACAGTATGTTTTTCTAATGCAATAAACTCTAAAGATTAAGTGAATTTTGATTTCTCATAATAAGATGCCTTTAAAGGTTTTGTGGTCCTTAAAAGACCTCTCTCGCTCACTTGTTCTCTATCTGTCTCTCTCTCAGGCAGCTTGCAGGCCTACTGTTACCACCAGAGATCTCCTGCACTGCTGCGTGTGCTGGCTCGGTCTCGCCCCTGCAACCGCAGCATCTCCAGCACGCTTCTGGCGTAGGTGTCCCGCAAGTTCACCCCTATCGCCGACATATCTGAGGCCGAGCTGCGCGTCAGTCTCTTCAGCGCCTCCCCGTGCCGCAGCGCCGCTTCCTTCATTTTAAGCGTGAAGTAGCAGGCGGAGAACCGATCGTTGATAATGGCGATAGGTAGCGCGAGAATTAGAATGCCAGATAGGATGCAGATGAAGGCCATCACCTTTCCTAGTGCCGTGTCCGGACGGATGTCTCCGTACCCTACTGTGGTCATGGACGTGGTGGCCCACCACCAAGCACTGGGTACGTTGGTGAAGGTGGTCTCTGGCATGTCATGTTCAATAGCGTATTCCACTGTGGCGAAGATAGAGATGCCCACAGAAAGGAACAGCATCAGTAGGCCAACTTCCTCGTAGCATTGGGCGATCGTCATGCCCAAAGACTTGAGACCTGGAACACAAAAGAAGAGATAACGTTCCTTAATCTAAAGGCCTATTCACACCAGCACAAATGTTTGTCAAACTTGTCAGTGAGAAGAACGGAAGTCAAACAGTATTTAGCCTACATAATTCACCCAAAATTCTGTCATTTACTCATCCTCAAGTCTTTATCAAACCTGTATGACTTACTTACTTCTGATGAACACAAAAGGAGATATTTTAAAGAATGCTGATAACCAAATAGTTTTGTTCCCATTTGCGTCCATTTAATTTTTTTGTCCATACTGTGGAAGTCAATTGGAAACGAAACTGTTTAGTTACCAACATTCTTTAAAAAAATCTTCTTTTGTGTTCCACAGAAGAAGGTAAGTCATGAAGGTGTGCACAGACCTTGAGACTAATATTACTTTTAAAATTTTAGGGTTGTCAATCAATTACATAATATTCAGATTAAATACTAAAATGAATAGAATAAATTTAATTGAATAGACATTGTAAAAAGTGACTTTAAAACTCAAAGTGTTTTTTATTTCTATATCAGGTGCGTGATTTGGTTTTAATACCTTTTATTATTTTTTTATGATTAAATTCACTAAATAAATGTGTTAAATTAACAGTCCTAATTTTAACATTATCACTGCATGCCAAGTGGATAGAGACTACTACAAGTAATTAACCTAATTACATAATTACTGTTAACCTTCAAACAATAGCATGAAAAAGGAGACGCTTCTCAAATAATTAGGGACGGAAATACATTAGGGCACTGTCAACGTTCCCCAACGCACTGAACTCTATGTAACAAAGAATCAAGCTACAGAATATGTTATATGCTGTGTCCTAATTTGCCTACTTATACTACACCCTTAAAGGGATAGTTCACCTTCAATTGCTGGTCCACATTGACTTCCATAGTATGGAGAGAAAGAAAAAAAACACTATGTAAGTCAATGGAAACCAGCAACTGAAGGTGAACTATCCCTTTAAAGTATGTACTTTTATACACTTTTGAGTGTATAGTAGAAGAGTAGGCAAGCTTTGGGAAACACTATCACGTCATACAGTTGCATCTTTAATGGACAGCTCTGTCGCACACACCCTGTCACTGTAAACTGGCCTGTCAATCATCTTGTCACAGTTAACATCCTCCATAGTTCGTTTAATATAACTTCCTACCGTATTGGAGAGAAAAGAAGTAGCACATTGATCTGCCAGCCGTGGGTCATTATGTGAAGAACTCTGCTCATATTTTTTTTTGCATAATGATGTATTTAAGTTAATGGCTAAACAGATATTTATAAAAGTTCACATTGTTGCAGATGAAATATAACACAGATAACATTAAACAAATATTTTTACCAGGTTAATTGTTGATTATTAGTAACTCAAACCCCTTTATCTAAACCTCTCTACTTAAATGTTGTGCACATTCGCCATGTTTGTAGTTTTTTAATGCTTTTTAATCGTGTTTGTAGTTCTGAACTGAATCCTTCACCAAAGCGCAATGGTTTGTGGGCAATATTAGCCATTAGAGTGTGCATGGATCCACACTTCAAAAATCTACCTGAAAAAGTAGACCATCCAGGGACATGGATTCAGGGATAATGTGTTACTCTATTTTTTTTTTATGTCGCTCAAACAATTTAATATTTGACCTCATTTGCCACTGACCAATTGAAGTGTAGCCAATGATTATTGAACAATTTGCATGCCAAATCATTACTTCTCTACCTTCTAACATATAAGTCGTTGTTGATAGAATTTGAATCAGTGACCGCATGATTTTATTTTGGGTGTAACATGTTCTACAGAGAGCATGAACGTCTCTTAGTGATGGATGAAATTGTGTTGAACAGATTTTTGTATGCAAACAAGTTAAAACTTTAAAGGACGGCTACATAGCTTCTCTAGAATACAATTCATGTAGACTCAAAAGTCAGCACTAGCGTTTTATGAAGTAAAGTTGTTCAAGTCTTGGTCTAGCTTTCAGACAGAATTTGAATGCATGCTTTACATTGTGCCACTTTAGTTATATCCCATATACCTACACTTCTTTTTAGTGTTTGTGTGTGTGGGTGGTGTGTGTGTGTGGGGTGTAGTAGGGTTGTGTAATAGATATATATATAAATATATAATAGATATATATACATACTGTATTACCCAAGTTAGTTCATGTCCTCGAATCTGATTGGCTGAGAGGAGTGTGATATTCTAGTGATAACAGAGCTCCAACCGTTTCAGTGTTTGTATCACTCTGCTTGCAGTATTTCTCACAGCAAGTGTCATGGCGGACGCCCAAATCCACTATAATTTATTAATAATACGGTTGTGTAGGGCTGCACGATAAATCGCATTCGATATTTAATGCGCATCTTGTCAGTTAAGCCAGTTCTGTAATCAGCGGTAAATCTCCTATTTTGCGCCTGTTTTGCACAGCTTGTCAGTGAACAACGGCTCTGTGTAGTAAATGCTGCTCCATGTGAAAGCCCGCACGTGATTGAGATTTACCGCTGATTACAGAACTGGCTTTTCTGACAAGATGCGCATTAAATATCGCAGGCGATTTATCGGGGCTCCCTACTGTTTTTGTGTCACAAAATGTAGTTTTAGTTGTTTAGGTGAGAATGTACTTGTTTAGACTTAAAAAATGTGGCTTGTTAATAAAGAGAAAAGTCACGAAAAATTTGCTTCGACGTTTTTGGAGATGTGAGCTCCAGGGCGTCAGCGGCCATTCAGTGCTCATGAACCTGCTGAGAACTTCCTTGTTAATCTACCTCGTCCAGATCTCCGGAATTTGCCCGCTGACTGATTCCTATATGGTTAAACATGAATATTATATTTGTAAATTCAATGCTGTATATCAGAGCGCTGTCTTTGTACTTTTGACTGAATTGTCTAGCATTTTTTATGATGGCTGTTGTTGTTTATTAAATGTATTTATTCAATAAATTATATTTTATATAAATAATAGTAGTATTTATTTATAGTATTTGGTGTTGAGAAATGGTGTGTGTGTGTGTATGTATAGGTTTTTCTACACTGGTGGGGACTTAAACCTAAATACACACAGACTCATGTCACGGTGGGGACCTAAACTGAGGTCCCCACGGGTACAAAAGCTTATAAAACATACAGAGTGTTATTTGAGATTTTTAACAATGCAGAAATTTCTTGAGGGGTATTTGGTGTAGGCAATAGAAAATACAGTCTGTAAAACAGTAAGAAAAACCTTATGCCTAGGTGGAGTCCCACAAGGATATTGCAACCAGACATGTGTGTGTGTGTTCGTGATGGTGATTTAGTTACATTGTTCCGCCATTAGACGGCAACAAGAGACTGTTTTATGAGTTTGTGAGTTTGCAGTAAAGACTTTTATAATGAAAGCGAATGAATCAGGGTTATAAATAAGTACGTAATTTTTTCTTCCAACAACACCTCGTAAGACGCAGCCAACAAATGCACTGAGCAACGCTGTCATCGGAAATCACCATTAACAGATGAAAGGACAGTACGACAAAAATATTGCTTTCCTCAGCGGACATTCAAACTAATGTTTTTAATTTAAGATGAATTGACGAAGAATGACTGCTGTACATAGTACAGGTAATCACTCACTCTCATCAATCTCTCTCTCATAATCTCTACATAATATATAGTGAGCTTTTAAATACAGTAATCAATAATCTTTCAAATGAAGCAACTAAATGTTCGCTTCGGTTACTATTCGAAAGTGATGTTTTCGAATTAGCAACGTAGGCTTGATTCACTGTAAACGTCATTTGTAGATTTAAAATCCATGTCGGAAGGAAGGAGTTCCGCACAAAGCGGGTTTTAGAGACACTCCTTGTTTGTTTCTTATGTATTTGCCACACTTGTGCTGTCGAACTGTGTGTATAACGGCATATCAAACTCTCCTGGCCGCCTATGTGGCCTATGGCCGAATCACAGCGTGCCGATATGCAGCCATATCGCACTGCTACTCGTGTTATATTGCTCATATATATATATATATATACAGTGGTACGGAAAGATTCAGACCCCCTTAAATTTTTCACTCTTTGTTATTTGCAGCCATTTGCTAAAATCATTTCAATTAATTTTTTTTTCCTCATTAATGTACACACAGCACCCTCATTTACAGAAAACCCAGAATGTTTTTGACATTTTGCAGATTTAAAAAAAGAACAAACCTAAATATCACATGCCTAAGTATTCAGACCCTTTGCCTCAGTATTTAGTAGAAGCACCCTTCTGATCTAATACAGCATTGAGTCTTTTTGGGAAAGATGCAACAAATTTTTCACACCTGGATTTGGGGATCCACTGCCATTCCTCCTTGCAGATCCTCTCCATTTCTGTCAGGTTAGATGGTAAACGTTTGTGGACAGCCATTTTTAGGTCTCTCCAAAGATGCTCAATTGGGTTTAAGTCAGGGCTCTGGCAGGGGCATTTAAGAACAGTCACAGAGTTGTTGTGAACCACTCCTTCGTTATTTTAGCTGTGTGCTTAGGCATTGTCCTTTTGTAAAGTAACCTTCGCCCAGGCGAGCTGGAGCACTTCTGTAGAAGGTTTTCGGTCAGGATATCCTGTACTTTGCCGCATTCATCTTTCGCCTCGATTGCAACCACCGTCTGTCACCGTCGCATCTAAAAACCCTCCCCCAGCTTTATGCTGCCACCCCACCAGCTTCACTGTTGGGACTGTATGACAGGTGACTGGAGCGTGGCCTGTTTCTCCACACATACCCTTAGAATAAGGCTAGAGGGAGGACCAAAGTCTATCTTGGTCTCATCAGACCAGAGAATCTTATTTCTCACCATCTGGGAGTCCTTCAGGTGTTTTTTAACAAACTACATGCAGGCTTTCATGTGTCTTGCACAGAGGAGATGCTTCCGTCGGGCCACTCTGCCATAAAACCCAGACTGGTGAAGGGCTGCAGTGATGGTTAACTTTCTACAACTTTCTCCCATCTCCCACCTGCATCTCTGGAGCTCAGCCGCACTCACTCTAGAAGGGGTCTGGCGTCCCAAACTTCCTTCCCATTTAAGGATGATGAGGCCACTGTGCCTAGGAACCTTAAGTCAAGCAGAAATTTTTTTGTAACCTTGCAATCTGTGCACACAATCGGGTCTCTGAGCTCTTCGGCAGTCCTTGACCTCATGATTCTCATTTGACACTGCACTGTGAGCTGTAAGGTCTTATATAGACAGCTGTGTGGCTTTCCTAATCAAGTCCAATCAGTATAATCAAACACAGCTGGACTCAAATGAAGGTGTAGAACCATCTCAAGGATGATCAGAAGAAATGGACAGCACCTGAGTTAAATATATGAGTGTCACAACAAAGGGTCTGAATACTTAGGACCATCTGATATTTCAGTTTTTCTTTTTTAATAAATCTGCAAAAATGTCAACAATTCTTTTTTTTTCTGTCAATATGGGGTGCTGTGTTTAAATTAATGAGGAAAAAATGTACTTAAATTATTTTAGCAATTGGCTGCAATATAACAAAGAGGGAAAAATTTAAGGGGGTCTGAATACTTTCCGTACCCACTGTATATATATAAATTTATAAACATTTGCATCTGCCAGTTTGTGAATCTTACGGCAAAAGATAAATCAAGTTTATAACAGTTATCAAATCATCCAAGAGATTTTAGCCTTTAAATATAGACACCTGAGAACAGCTGCTATACTCTCTCACTCCAAAATGGCACGGCTTCCTGAGAAATGCTTTATTTATTCTTTTTTTAGCGGCCTCGCTGAATACATTTACAGACAGAGCATCAAGCATCTAAAGTTGACACCTAGCCTACTTACTGTGCATATCAAAGCATGTCTTTTTATTTTTAGAAGTAGGAACCGTATTTTGTCATTAATACGCTGACTTTTATAGCCCCTTGACCCACATCTGAGGCACTGGAGTCAACACGAGTTTCTGTGAAAGACTAGGCTTCTATTTTGAGAAAATGAAAATGCACTGGGGAACACTCAAAAGATTGATATTCAATTAGTTTTTTCATTCACTTCCATTCTCATCTTGACTAACGTGTCACATTTGTCTGAGCACAGTTCATAATTGATGTTTACGGCTATGGGGACTGTTTGCCTGACCTCATTCACTTTCATTTAATTTGTGTCTTCTGATCAGATTAGCTACTACTGTGAATAAACACCTTCAGAGGGGCAGAGAACGCTGTAGACGAGAGGGACCCCAATATTAAAATGTGACGGATATGAAAATAGGCTCTGCCGTTCCCTCAGTGGATTATCTGTCAGTGTTTACTTCAGATTTTTATCCTGAGAACAGAACATTGTCTGCTTAAAAATGTGTTAAATCTAAACAATGATAGTGAGACCCTGTGAAAATTCAGTCTGTTATTTATTAGTCACAAAATAAAATATGGCTTTATCTCCTTTAAAAAAGGAAAAGAACCACCCAGGGTTAATTATGAAACTCTATTTTCCCTTATTTTACATTTCCATATGGAAGTTGGCATGATAAGCCCCCAGTCCCACCAAATTCCCCCAACCGTACCCTCATCTTTTAGCTCTTGCATATCATGTTGTTTAATTATTTGTGACTTTATGGCTGCATCTTAGAAAGAGATACTTTACTTCCACAAAAATGCAAGATCAAAGCCACAAGTCTGTGCTCAGTTACTGTTTGTGTGTCTAAGGATCTTCCTCTAAGTCTCCCTGGGATACTGTCAAAATATGAATGGATGAATAAATTTACTCTCTCTCCCAAAAATAGACTGACATCTTCATGAATTATTTCATTCCCCAGGTTGAGAGTCCATCAAGACAGTGTTAAAATGACCAAATGTTCTAGTGTACTACTGAACAGTGTGCTGTGTATTCCATTTGATGAAATATGGTTTATATGATCTTATATGCAGAGCTCCAATGCAATTTTCTTCTTCGTCATTAATCGATAAATCCATAATGTTTAATACAGGTTTCAACTCTTCGATTTTACTCGAATTTTACTGTAATGGGTGGAATTTTTTATTTTGCATTTTCTTTCCTTTTTTTTGATATTTTGCTAAAATTCTAGTTTAAGTCATGTCTAGTTTATGATGAATTATGTGAGAAACAGACTAAAATTAAAGCATTTATTGGATGAAAATCTTGCCTTGAACCGTAAATGTCAATATATGTATTCAGGCTTACGTATTTTCAAACTGGTCAGTCATGTGTTTTGCGAGTACTAATGGCAAACCTGCTGCACTTGATTCACAATGTTTATACGTATGTGCAACTCACAACAGTGCATGTCCGAAAAGCTAGACTTTCAGTAAATCACTTCAATTTTAGTCTGTTCCTCATTCAAAATGTGTTTGTATTTTTTTTATTAATTACAAAAAAGTACACTACCATTCAAAAGTTTGGGGTCAGTGCGATTTAAAAAAAATGAAATTAATGCTTTCATTTTGCAAAGATGCATTAAACTGATAAAAAATTACAGTAAAGACATTTGTAATGTTACAAAAGATTTCCTTTTCAAATAAATGCTATTCTTTTAAACAGTCAAAGAATCATTAAAAATGTATAATGGTTTCCACAAAAATATTCTTATTTATTAAATGAAAAATAATTCCACAAAAATCTTTCACTCTGGTCTTCAACATTGCATATGTTTTTCCTTGAGCACCAAATCAGCATACTGACGATTTTGAAGATCATGGAGCTGTAGGAATGGCTGCTGAAAACTTTAGCTTTGCCATCAAATGCATAAATTTGCGTTCAAAATAATTAAAAAAAAACAGTATTTTACATGTTAGAGTTTCCCCCCCCCCCAACCCCCCCCAAAAAAAAAAAAAAAAAAAAAAAAAAAGCCCCCACCCCAACAAAAAAGAAAAAAAGAAAAAACCAACAACACCCACCCCGGCCCCCCCCCCCCCCAAAACACACCCAACCCCCCCCCCCCCACCCCCCCACGCCCCCCCCCCCACAAAAAAAAAAAAAAAAAAAGAAAAAACACCCAACACAAAACAACAAACCCCCCCCCCACAAAAAAAAAAAAAAAAAAAAACCGCAATGTTACGTTTCTACTGAAATGTTTGATCAATATCGCATTGTGAGCAAGAAGAATTTTTTAAAAACATAAATAATTTTTACCAATCCCAAACATTTCAACCGGAAGTGTATGATTATATGATAAGGTTCAATAGGTATTTCACCTGTTGAGTGTCGTCCAAGTTTTAGCATCCTGAGAGACCTCATTAGCCGCAGCACCTGAACTACCCGTCCAACGTTCTCCAGCTCCGTAGATCCACCATGCAGGCTCTCCACAGCCAGAGTCACATAGAAGGGTAGAATAGCCAGCAGGTCAATGATATTCGCTACACTCCTGCTGAACCTACACTTATCTCTAACACACATGAACCTGAGCACCAGCTCACCGGTGAACCAAATGACACAAATGTACTCAAGAGCGTCCAAGATGATGGGTGTACCAAGTATAGTGAAGTCCAGCGAAATCAGAGCAATGTTCAGGATGGACACCACCACAAAGAACATGGATAGCGTCCCAAACATCTTGGCTGCCTTAGAGGAGTCCGGCTTCTCCATAAGATCCCATAGACGTTGGCGTAAGTCCTGGCACAAAACACCAGTCAAGTCCTCCTCCTCGTTGTCCATTACTTCAGCATCCTTACAAATATCCAACGACTCCTTCATCTCCTTCCGGCGGTAGTATCTGTCCCTGCAACAGCTGTCTATGCGGAGCTCATCGATGCCCCAGTACTCGATCTCCTGAAGGAACGAGATCACACACAGCTCCTCTCGCACATGTAAGTGTCCTGTCTTATAGAAGTTCATGATGTACTGAAAGGTCTGCGAGTTGCGGTCAAAGAAGAACTCGTTCTCCAAGAAATCTGCATCATCGCACAAATCTAAAGCGGAGTCTCTATTGGAGAGGGCCAGCTTGCCCAGCCGAGTTTCCGGGTGAGAGGCCAACAGTTCCTGAGAGAGGATATAGCGGCTGCCTCCGACATTTATAATGAAGAAGTCCAGCGGATCGTCGCTCGGTAGTGCAGGCTCGCTGAAGAATACACTAGAGTCCAAGGACAGCAGCGAAGTATTGTCCTCGTAGAACTCTGCCGGACTTGATGAATCCGTGATCATGGTGTTCTGAGTAACGTTGAGCCCTGAGAGACCCAGTGGAGGAAAGTGCATTAGTATGACAGAATGGAAAGAGCAGTATCAATAATAATGAGGATTTGGCTGCTGGTCTAAATTTAGAATAAAAATGACCCATATTTGAGCTTTTCACACTTTAAATTGTCTTTCTTAACCCTGGGCAAACAAAATCTTTAGTTATCATATTCTACACTGTTCTTACTTTATCGTGATATAGTAAACACTTATTTAATCAGGTTTTGAAATTTCACACTGTACATTTGTGAACCATTGGTTAATGTTGATAACTACTGCACAAAATGAGAAATATATCTGATTCTATTAAAGAATTAGTTCACCCTAAAATGAACATCTGTCATCATTCACCCTCGTGTGTTTCCAAACCTGTATGACTTTCTTTTTCAGATATTCTGAAATATTAAAGTACAATATTTTAAATATATTTTAAATATCTCATTGAAGGTTAGTGGGGTTCAATGTTGTTTTGGACCCTACTGACTTTCATTGTATGTACAAAAAACAGTTGAAACATTCTTTAAAATTTCTTCTTTTGTGTTCCACAGAAGAAAGAAAGCCATACAGGTTTGGAATGACATGATGGTGAGCAAATGATGACAGAAATGTTATTTTTTTTGGTGGACTTTCCCTTTAAATCTTCAGAAACATGCAGCAAAAAATAATAGTGCCTCCCCATCACTCCAGTTAATGCTTTTGCGCTGATGATTTTTACTGCTTTATTTAGATGCTAGAACTTTCAGCTTTGCAAGTTTCTGCAAATGTACAAAGCATATGAATATTTAATGATGTAAGCACTGAGATAGGTGGTTGTCTGCTGCAAAAAAACTTGCTGTAACGTGCATGCAACACATTGTTTCACTTTGACACCTTGAAAGTTTCATAACTCAGGGTTAAAACGGACCTTTAGTCTAGGTTTAAAAAGACGTTAACACAGGTTTAAGTGTAGTTTGAAGCCCTATAGTGTGTTTTATCCAGTAAATATCACACATTACAATACTTCATCTGCCTTACGATTCTCACATAAGCATTTTTATAGATATAAAAAGACAGTTCGGATAGTCTGTGTATACATAGGCTAAGTGTAATACCAACTTATTGAAAGCTCTGTGTATTGAATGAGCAAATTCCCTTAATGAAAATGTTTTTTTCTCTCTTTTACGCCATGACTGGCAGACATCAGACACGGTGGGAGGGAGAAGAAGCCTTTGGCAGTGTCCTACTTCTTTAAAGCTGCGTTGAGATTTAAATATTTTAGCTGGCCTGTCTAATTAATTGAACTAATGGTACTATTCTTGTAATCATTAATTCTCTTTGGTAAGCTCCTCTACAATATTGTCACCATGGTCATTTTAAAACCTGCATTTTTAACAAGGTCCCATGGGATCACACTAAAGAGATCTGAGCACAATGTGAGAACAATACCTTTCAGAAGAGATTTTATTTTTATTCACTAAAGCAACCCACTTTCAATGTACTGTACCACTGTAAAAAGTGAACCCAATATACTCAAGTCAGTCCAGTCACAGATTATATTTCTGACTAGCATATTTTTGTTTTTTTTTACATTATCGACAACATAAAAACATTTAGATAATTGATTGCAATTGAAAGGAAAACATTGTCTACTCTGATATGAACATACAATGCATATCAGTAAAAGCATTCTAAAAAAAAATAATATCAGAATTTTAGCTCTACTTAACTTATACGGAGAAGCTTTTATTTAGAAACAAAATCTAGTTCAATGTTAAACATTCAGTGGGGAATATAAAGGAGAGGTTTGTGTAGATCCAGAGAAGTAACAACAGATTTATATTTTATAAAATTCAAATAATGTCTATCACTCAATCTGATAATGCCTGTGCATTATTTTCATTCCCTGTTTGTCAGTTATTTTACAAGGTATTTAGTGCACAGTTAAACTGCTGTCTACAAGATTCTAAATAGGAAATCATATTCATATGAAATAAATGTATACTCAAATGGCCTGCATTTAAATACCTTTTAAACTTATGCAGCCTTTTAAATATCAACTGAATATCTAAAAATACAAAACATAAAGAATCATACAAGAATAAGTGGACACCCACCTTCAGCCTATAAGCCTACACTGAAAGCTCGTGTGTGTGAGGTGAGCTGGATCCATCTGTCTCTTCACTCTGTTCCCACTTCAGAAGATGTTGATCCTCTGTCGTTAAACTGAAGTACATAATGCAAACCGATTGTTCCCAAATGTTCCCAGTGAAGAAGAACTGATGCGGCTCACGGTTTCGCAGGTTCACCAGAGTTCGGAACAGTTCTGAAGCTGCGCTCGCGCACCTTTCACAAGCGTTTTAACGCGCTGGAGAGAGTGCAGCTATCAACCAATCAGGAGACATATTCAGGCTGCTAGGCAACAAACTCCAGACACTTAATACAACCAGAAAAAAATTAGCCGCGTTGTAATCGTCTGGAAAAATCAAAGCCTTCGCTGTCACGAGATCTACGCTTGTATTGTATGCGCGCGCAGCACGTAGAAAGCAAACCATGCTTATTTGTTCCTCGTGGGTGGGTCAACTTTGGCCTTAAACCTACGCTTGATTCAAATAAATTTCCCCACACATTTCAAAACAAAGTCCATGGTTTGGTAGTATGAACAGGGTGGACATGCAGCTGCGAGTTGATTTACAAACTCCGATTTTATAGCATAAAACCTGAGAAACAGTATTTTGTGAGAGGAATAGGTAGAGAAGTGGGTTATAAAGGTTTGTCGGTCCCTGCTTTTAGGAAACCTGAAATGTAGAAGCACATGACAGAACACTTCTTTAACACCTCAGGTGTTTATTTGACTGGTTTTTAATGCTATATGATATACCGGTTTATGGAATAAAAACAGGGGTGCCCAAACTCAGTCCTGGAGGGCCGGTGTCCTGCAGAGTTTAGCTCCAGCTTGCCTCAACACACCTGCTTGGAAGTTTCTAGTATGCCTAGTAAGACCTTGATTAGCTGCTTCAGGTGTGTTTGATTAGGGTTGGAGCTAAACTCTGCAGGACACCGACCCTCCAGGACCGAGTGTGGGCACCCCTGGAATAAAATGTAGCCTACAGTCTATTCACTTTGATTAGAACATATCTGATCTCACTGCAGGCCTGCATATTGTATAACTACATAATTGTATAACTGGTGATGTGTTCATGAATGAATGAGTAGGCTAATTACTGAATCAGCAGGTGAGATGGATCACAAATGTGTGATCTGAAGGAGATCTGTGGTCAGAATAGCATACTATTGCTGAATGCGCACACATTTTCTGTACACACAGAATATTAGCGCTGATCTATGTTTTTCTTGATTCAGTATTTGGTCCGACTTCCTAAAGTTTACAACATTCCTACACAAAATTGAATTGAAATGTAAAATAACTGCTTTTATGATGATAACCACTTGCTGAATTTAACTTGCAGTGTGATTGTGTGAAAAATATGAGAAGATGCATAATGTACACCTGATGTAGTGAGGTATTGATATACCTTAGCCATCTTCAAAAAACGACTAAAAACACATCTGTTCCATCTTTATTTGACCCTCTAACTCTAGCACTTTCTATTTTATTTTAATTCTACTTTATCTATTTATCTTCTTTTTTATTTAAAAAAAACACTAGCTTTCTAATTTTATATATACTTTGTGTGTGTGGGTGGTGTGTGTGTGTGGTGTGTGTGTGTGTGTGTGTGTGTTATTGTAATATATATATCTCTTTGGTTGAATTATATAGTAGCCTACTGCGCAATATTCACGCACTATTTCTCCACAATATAAAGTAGCATGTTGCCCCCTGCTGTTGGTAAAACTATTGCTACTTCAACCAACTGAAGAACTGGAAATATTCAGCTGAGAGAACATCATTAAATAAAATACATATATTTTATGAAACTTTTATGAATTTCAATTTCGGGGCATTGCGTATTAGGCTAACTGTTTTTGATGTTCTAAATTAAATATAGGCCAAATATGAATGCCACATGGCATTGCATTAGAAGAGACAAACAAAAATATCAAATTGCATCTAGACATGGAATAAAATTCACTAAAGTAAAATTTGGATATCATTTTTAAAAAGAACGATAGCACGAGCACACTTTCAGCAAAAAACAAGCAGAATTTTGTTACATTTAAAAATATACAATTATTATGAAAACATAATAGGCTACTGTAATGAATTCCGACTGGCAAATGTAAGTGGACCATGCTGAATTAAGGATGTAGGCACTTTTATTCACATTAGACCTATGTTTTTGATGCCACACACCCAAAGGAACAATTTACCGACCCTCATGTTCCATATATTTGAAGATTGTTGTTCCTTGGAGAATGTTATTGACAGGCAACAGTCACTATTCACTATAACCTTTTGTCCATACAACGAAAGTGAATGTTGACAATAGTGAGGTTGTAATTCTGAAATCCTAACATCTCCACAGCAGAAATAAAGTCTTACTAATTCGAAACCAGTGTTGGGCTTGTTACTCCACAAATGTAACTTATTACTCGTTACTAGTTACTCCTGTCAAAAGTAATATTATTACTTTACTTATCACCAGTGTTGGGCAGTAGCTAGTTACAGTAGCCTAATAATATGACTTTTTGCAGTAACTAGTAGTCTAACTACTAATAAGATTTCAGTAATAATATTACAGTTACCATCCATAAAACAGCTCGCTACTTTGTTACATTTGATGCCCCAACCCCTGATTTGAAATCCAGCAATCCAATAATTCCTAGATTTATTTTCATAATTTTCACAACTCACACAGGCACATGAAGTCACCAGTGCATCAGGAAAGCTGGAAATATGGAAATGCTTACGGGTGTTGGAAATATTGCCATTACACTGATTTTGTAGTTGTGGCATTACTCTGGCATTTCATGGCTTGCCCACCCACATCCCTCTGCTCCCGATATAAATTATATTACTATAGCCTAATTAAAAATCTTATGAATTTATGTTTCTTTTGATAAAATACTTGTGAAAATATGAAATATAATCATATGGGTAACAGAAGAGAAATTACAGCTACAATTAGCTTCAAGCTACACATGACGATTAATACAACACTTTTACTTAAAAGCCACTATCAATCACCACTGAGTGTTTGTAATGCCATGTAATGCCAGAGTAAAGTAATGCCACAACGTACACATCTTGTGTTCAGATCACATTTTCTCCTGACTAAATCAGTGTAATGGCAATTTCCATCCCCTGAATGTAAACTTTTCCATATTTCTAGCTTTCCTGATGCACTGGTGACTTCATGTGCCTGTGCTAGTCGTGGAAATATGAAATTAAATCTATGAATTATTGGATTGTTGGATTTCAAATCAGCAGGGGTTAAGGCATCAAATGAAACTACGTAACGAGCTGTTTTATGGATGGTAAATGTAATATTATTACTGTAATCTTAGTAGTAATTAGTTACACTACTAGTTAGTGCAAAAAGTACTATTATTACTAGTAACTAGTTACTGCCCAACACTGTTCGAAACAACACGGGGGTGAGTAGGCTAAATGAGAAAACTGTATTTTTGGGGGGCCTGTACTTTTAATAGGTTTTTGTGTCCGCGTGGTCACGTGAAAGCCCGCCCTCTCTTTTCAAACGCCATGTTTTCTGCGCACCTCCATCGCGACCAATTGGCAGCAACACTAACGCACAGTGAGTATATGTATTAAAGTATGAGCCCATGAGGTTTATTGAGGTTTTACGGTCTGTAACATTTTCTCTCAATTTTATGTCTACGTACACGAAGGCAGGACTTGCCACGATTTGTTGCAAAAGGACATTTAATTGTGTTTTTGTGAGCAAGTAGGCGGGACGAATATGCTATTCTGCTGCGCTATCAGTCTCGCGCCGCCTAAAAAAAAGCTTTGGGTCGCCAGCTTATGTATGAGTAAAAGTTTATTTTTCTCTCACGTTTGATTGTGTAATTTACGTTTCCACATAGTTTACCTCACCTTGATCGTACTTTCCTAGCCTGTTAGCACGCAGAAGGTTTGTATCTGCGTGGGGTTTATACAACTGAGACACAAACGCGCCAAATTCGTTCTGCAGCAAGAGCGCAATATTGATAATGTGATTAGAGGCGATGAATGGAGCTGTTGTGTATGGCAATTATATTAGTAACAACACGTCTACTAATAGTATTCTGTTGAATTCGACGATTATAGCACCGCGACGTGTCTTTTTATCCATTTAGGGTGCAACTGAGATCATGAGTGAAAAAATGGAAGCTTTCAAGCCAGAGGATGTTTCTTTGGATGAAAATTCAGTCATAGAAGAAGAGGAGGAGAAGAAGAAGAGTCCATCTGATGATACAGAGCAGGATGAATCAGAAAGCCCTAAACCTAAAAGCAGGTCTAAACCCAAATTGTGTAAGTTATTTCACGTCAACAATTGATGCCAAAGCTTTAACTTCAAGAAATGTTATTTTGATAAGAAGTATCATTATACTTACAGTATCATTACTTTGTATTGACTTTTTGTGTCATTTTCTTAAGCTCATAAATTAAATCGCACCTGATTCCACCCTCAAAAGTTACAGTTTTTGTCTTTTTGTAATGTTATTTTAATTGTCTTTGCAGTCGAACCTGAAATTCTTGAAGGAAAACGGGAGAAAAAAATCATCCAGAGACTTGATTTGATGAGTAAACCGAAGGAAAAGCCAAAGATTGAGAGCACAGGAAGCGGCGCCAAACTGGGAGACATTGCACGGATTAATCACTCCATCGGAAAGCTTAAAGCGCCTCTGCTCAAGCCTCTGCATAAGATTGTATATGATCGCCCGGGAACTGTAAGGTTTAGTTTTAGAACTCATTTAACACATAAATGGCCAAAAGCATATGTTTCTACAGATTATTGTTAGAATACAGTTCGTAACTGAATAATGCTGCTTGATGTTCATACAGGCGTCAACACTGCGTAAAAATCTTCGGCTGTTTAATGGATTTCCTTTTGGAGAGGACAATGACCTTTACAGCAAGAAAATGGAGAAGGTGAAAAGGTAGCCCATTTAACTGGTTTAATGTTTTTTTTTCCTTAATATATTTGCACATCAGTGGTAGATAATATTATTTCGTGGCCTAATGGTTAGAGAGTCGGACTCGTAACCCAAAAGGTTGTGAGTTCGAGTCTCAAGTCCGGCAGGGATTGTAGGTGGGGGGAGTGAATGTACAGTGCTCATGTCCACCTTCAATACCCATGACCCTTTGGAAAAAATGTGCCCTTGAGCAAGGCACCGAACCCCCAACTGCTCCCCGGGCGCCGCAGCATAAATGGCTGCCCACTGCTCCGGGTGTGTGTTCAAAGTGTGTGTGTGTTCACTGCTGTGTGTGTGCACTTAGGATGGGTTAAACGCAGAGCACTAATTCCTAGTATGGGTAACCATACTTGGCCACACGTCACTTTTCACTTTAAAGGGATGAAGGCACAAATTATGTGTGCTCTGCTAGGTATCATTAACAGACCAATTTTTGTCCTGTGGTTTATTCTGTGTCAACTCCACAAGAGGTCACCGGATAATAATTTATCAGGTCAAATATTTTTCTAGTTGTCATTGGTTTAAAGTGGGTGTGATAATGAGGTTTTTCTGTCTGGCAGGCTTCACAAGGAACAACTCAGAACCATTTGTCAGACTCTTGATCTGGAGAGGTCTGGAACACAAATTGTTCTTTCAGAGAGGATCATGAAATTTCTTACATGTCCAACCAACTCAGGAAAGGTGAGTTTTGTTTTTTTTGGTCTGAACAATAACAATGCAACTTTTTATGTCACTTTACAGCCAATGTACTTCTGGATATTTTGGGCAAAATGTCTCATGAGTTTGTCTTTTGCTGTTTGCCAATGGCTTTTACTGTCTGCAGCCTGTCCTAAAGAAGAAAAAGAAGATGACCAAGGATGCCAAAAGAGAAAAGTCTTCATCCAAAAGTAAAAGGACACAGAAAAAAGTAGAAAGCGGGAAGTCCAAACCCATTGTCACTGATTCCAGTAGTGATGATGATGATGATGATGAAGAGGGTAAAGAGAACAGTAAGGACACTGTGAAGTCCGCAACAGCAAATCAAGAAAATAAAGACAGTGGTGATAAATCTTCTGATAAAGAGGAAGATGATGATGATGATGATGCTCTTGAAGATGACAGCAAGGAGGAAGAAGTGAGTGAAAAGGTTTTTTTTTCTAAATGCGTCAAAGATTTTAATATACATTCTCCACATTTATGGTTGTACAGTTCAGGCAATATATTGACAATCTTACTATTTGTAAATTTCTTGTATTGTGTCCGCAAATCAACAGAATTCTCCTCCTCAGAAGAAATCTTTAACCACAAAGTCTACAAAGAAATCTGAGAAGTCAGAACAGACTGCATCAGATGAAAGTGACCAAGACGTTCATGAAAACAAAAATGCAAAAAAGGTTCGACAAAAACACTTACTAGTAATATTTTTGAATTCTGAAAATTTGTCATGTAATTCAAATAAATTCAAGCTTATTTGAGCTTGTTGTTTTGGTCTGCTGATTAAGTCGGGCATTAAAAATGGCTGAAAATGAATAATTAGAAAATTAAAACTGCAGAAAAAGAATTAACAAAAATGTATTTATGACACCATAAGAACAAGTACAACATTTGTAGCACTTTAGATTTACAGATGCCCCAGAAATGTGTTCAGTTTTTCCATCTGATTTTCTTGACTGCTGTTGTGACCGTGCACTTCTATGAAACTATTTTCCTAGACAAAAAAGAAACCTGCAGCAAAGAGGAAAGCTCCAGCAAAGCCTGTCCCAAAAACCAAGAAAGCTGACAGCAGCAGCAACCGAGGGAAAAAGAAAGCAAGCAAGAGCAAGGGTAATAATGCAGCAAATGCTTCGAGATGCAAGACCAGAAGTTGAAATCTAAAAATTGTCTTTTTTGTCTAGAAAAACATGACATAAAATAATTTAGCATCATCTCAAAACTAGGGATGGGCATTCTAGCCAAAATAATATTCGAAAATCGCTGGGTATTATTCGATTACTATTCGAAAATCGCACCTCTCCCCCGCAAGCATGCACAAACACCCATAAACACTAAACAGAGAGACGGGATTCACGCTTTCAATCTGTATGATAAACTGTTTAATTCAGAAGATAGGCTGCCTTAACTCAAGCCATATAATGATTGTAACGTGCTGAAACATTAATATAATAAACATAACCGAATGACGGCACTTATTAACATAACAGTCCGTCGATTAGCATAAATCAACTGCTCATAAGGCTAGGACATTTCCATTTAAAAAAATTGAATTCCCTAAAGGGAATATATACGAGATGGGAGGAAAAATATACTTCAATATCTTCTGTCGCAATTATATCGTTGGGTAATTATACTGTATATAAACTGCGGGCATCAGGGAGCCGTTATTAATATGCGGGGCATTGAAATGCCTTATGAACGCGTGCTTGTTTTTTACTTTCACTTTCGAGTTTTGCGATCAAATACGGAGCAGCACTGGGCAGTATTACCACACATTTTACAAGATTAGATGCTTGTCAGTGGTGCTCAGGATCTGCAAATCATTCGCCATCATCCTATTAGTCATCTGTCCTTATTCCGTTTATGTGGAAAGTGAAATGTTATGTACTGTAATGTGACAGGCTACAGCTAGCAAGCGGTTAACCATGTCCCTTTAGAGGCTCCGTAGAACGTGTTATTTGTTTTCCGCGCCTTTCTGAATACGAATTCAGCCACACCTCTATCCCAGTCGGGGGTGTTTGTGGTCTGCACAAAACTATTATTTGACATTGTCCCAAGTTGCTGTAACCATTATATGCTACGCAAGTCTTTTTTTATGCCACGCAAGTCTACAGTGTGCGTGTGAGACAATGTGTTCTTCTGTTATCTTTGACCGCTTTTAGGTGCGTTATACCTCCTCACCACTGCATCAGCACGGAAAACATGGGGACATTTTTTAAGACAATAATCGCACAACCTATTCTATATTCATTAATTAAATCAACTAATCAAATATTCGACAATCGTGACCCATCCCTACTCAAAACTGAAACCGTACACTGTTTTGCAATGAGTTTGAAATGCTGTATTTTTCTTCCAGATGAAAGTGAAAGCTCTGATGATGATCAGCCACTGATCAAGATGGTTAAAAAACCACCAACTGAAGAACAGTTAAAGGAGGCAATCAAGGATCTCTTGAAAGATGCCAAATTGGAGGAAGTTACGATGAAGCAGATTACCCGAAAAGTATGTTATTTCAAAGCTTTTATGAGGACAAAATGGCTTTTTGAGTGGTTACAGTGGCTCTTTCGACACTTTAAATGTATGAATGTGATTGCATTAACAAAATATCAAACTGAATGGTGTCTTCAAACAAATGAGGTGTTTCACTTTAGATGCATATTCACTTTTCTGATCCATTTTGCAATTGTATGTAACCAACTGAAGTCCAGTGATTTTTAATGCATGAAATCAGTTCCTCTTAAGTTCATGCAGGAGTCCTAGCACAGGTGTAGTTCATCACAATAGATATAGATATGTTCCACTAATGTTTGTCATCCTGAAATGTTTCCAAATACTTATTTATGAACTTCCTCTTTGTTTTAGGTTTATGGCAAGTATCCTGACTTTGATCTGACCAGCAGAAAGGAATTCATCCGGGAGACAGTTAAAGGTGTAAGTACCTCCAAAATACTAAACCAATATTTTATAATCGATTTTGTCAATTTGCTGCTTTTATAATGGGTAATTTTCTTGTTTTTCAGTTGATATCCTGAAGTGAAGAAAATGCCTTATTTAAAAGGACAGCGAGGATGAAGATTGTGTAGAAAACTCGATTTTCATTACACTGTTCATTATTGTGTAGTTTTTATTTTTATTTTATATAAGGTTTCTCAACTCTCCAGCAAATTCTGCTTTTTTGTATTTTAAAAAAAGTATTTTTTAAAGTTTACATTTTCACGTTTGACAATGAATGATGTGGGTGGTTTTGGTTGTTGAAACATGCCACATTTTTAAAGTGACCCTTTTCATCCTTATTTTTAATGGCACATAGCCATACATAGTCACTATATTGCATTTTGACAGTCACATTTGAATGTCTTGGCTGTGTCAGTAAGCCCACAAGTTGCCATGGCCTGCAGCTGCATTACCGTTGGCATGTTGCCATGATACTGTATGCAATACTTAGGAAGATTTCATTGTTCGGTTGGTCTCACCTGTTATTAGTGCTGAGTTTCATTTCTTAGGTCCTAAATGCTGAATGCAAAAAAGAAACTTTTTTAGAAATTAATTGTTTGGTTTGTTATTGTATTTCAACAAAATATTTGTCAGTGTCAGCTTCCATTTCAGTGTTGTGCTTAAAGGAATTCTAATTTGTAAAGAGCAAAAAAACATTGATTTTTTTTAATCTTTGTTTTGCTCTCGTTTCTACAAACCCGATTCCAAAAAAGTTGGGACACTACAAATTGTGAATAAAAACAATGCAATGATGTGGAAGTTCAGAATACATCATAGATGACATATCAAATGTTTAAAGTGAGAAAATTTATAATTTTAAGGGAAAAATAAGTTGATTTTAAATTTCATGGCATCAACACATCTCAAAAAAGTTGGGACAAGGCCATTTTTACCACTGTGTGGCATCCCCTCTTCGTTTTATAACGTTTGGGGACTGAGGAGACAAGTTGCTCACGTTTAGGAATATGAATGTTGTCCCATTCTTGTCTAATAAAGGCTTCTAGTTGCTCAACTGTCTTAGGTCTTCTTTGTCGCATCTTCCTCTTTATGTTTTACGCCAAATGTTTTCTACGGGTGAAAGATCTGGACTGCAGGCTGGCCATTTCAGTACCCGGATCCTTCTACGCAGCCATGATGTTGTAATTGATGCAGTATGTGGTCTGGCATTGTCATGTTGGAAAATGCAAGGTCTTCCCTGAAAGAGACGACGTCTGGATGTATGTTGTTCTAGAACTTGGATATACCTTTCAGCATTGATGGTGCCTTTCCAGATGTGTAAGCTGCCCATGCCACACGCACTCATGCAACCCCATACCATCAGAGATGCAGGCTTCTGAACTGAGCGCTGATAACAACTTGGGTTGTCCTTGTCCTCTTTAGTCCGGATGACATGGCGTGTTTTCCAAAAAGAACTTCAAATTTTGATTCGTCTGACCACAGAACAGTTTTCCACTTTGCCACAGTCCATTTTAAATGAGCCTTGGCCCAGAGAAAACGCCTGCGCTTCTGGATCTTGTTTAGATATGGCTTCTTTTTTGACCTATAGTTTTAGCCGGCAATGGCGAATGGCATGGTGGATTGTGTTCACTGACAATGTTTTTCTGGAAGTATTCCTGAGCCCATGTTGTGATTTCCATTACAGTAGCATTCCTGTATGTGATGCAGTGCCGTCTAAGGGCCCGAAGATCACGGGCATCCAGTATGGTTTTCCGGCCTTGACCCTTACGCACAGAGATTGTTCCAGATTCTCTGAATCTATGGATGATATTATGCACTGTAGATGATATTAACTTCAAACAAAAGAGGAGAAAAAAAGCCTTTGCAATTTTTCTCTGAGAAACTCTTTTCTGATATTGCTCCACTATTTTTCTGCAGCATTGGGGGAATTGGTGATCTTCTGTCCATCTTGACTTCTGAGAGACACTGCCACTCTGAGAGGCTCTTTTTATACCCAATCATGTTGCCAATTGACCTAATAAGTTGCAAATTGGTCCTCCAGCTGTTCCTTATATGTACATTTAACTTTTCCGGCCTCTTATTGCTACCTGTCCCAACTTTTTTGGAATGTGTAGCTCTCATGAAATCCAAATGAGCCAATATTTGGCATGACATTTCATAATGTCTCACTTTCAACATTTGATATTTGTTATCTATATTCTATTGTGAATAAATTATAAGTTTATGAGATTTGTAAATTAATCCATTCCTTTTTTACTCACAATTTGTACAGTGTCCCAACTGTTTTGGAATCGGGTTTGTATATATATTTTTTGTAAATATACTTTATATGTGCATTTTTCTTTCTTATATTTTTAATGCAAGTCATAAGGAACAAATGTATCTCTTAATTTGAGATGTTACTCATACCTGCAGGTCAGTGTTAGATTAGGTTCTCTGATAAGACATGGGTTAAGGTTGATCTGTTGTATACACTGACCTCAGTAACCAGTATATCAGTTATCATCAGTCATATTGCTCAGTTATAATGTGTCACAAAAACAAAACAAAAACAAAGATGTGTGTTTATTTTGAATAAATTGATTTTTCATAGGAAATAACCGGTTTCTTAAGACTAAGGTTTCAATTGTTACAGTTTAAACAGTTTTAATATGTTAATCTGTGGGGCAGTTCTAAACCTTTTTGAATAGAAACCCACCATTTGTATAACAGATGAAAAGCCTATTTTCCAAAATTCCTCCAATATTTTTAATACAAAGTTGCTTGTTTTTCTACATCGCAGAAATTTACATGAAATGGTTCTATAACATCTCCTGAGCTCCACAACATCCCAGCATAAACACTCCCGATAAAATATTTGTTATTTAGGCTAAGCATCAACATTCACCAACCACTATTTTTAACAGAAAAGCAAGCATGGGCTGCTGCGTGCATGCTTTGGCATGGCAGACTGCCAGCAGCGCTTCATTTATCATCACTAAAAGCGGACATCTCGGTTAATCGCGATCTCATAAAGCTCTGTTATAACCATTTTTATACAGTCTGTGGTTATAACACAATAAATGTATGCACAATGAATCTTTCACAATGTCTACACTTCATGTGTTAAAATGAGATGATTCGTAAACACGCAATTTCAGCACTGCGATGAGTAGAATCTAACTTAATCACCTCTGATTGGCCATTGCGTTCCAGAAATCAACAGCCATGTCTGTGATTGGCTACATTGCGCAACCCTTTAAACGTGTTATAAATAGAAACTGCCTAGCTTTCGCATGTCCATCATTTTAATGTTAATATTAGTTGTTCTTTTTGCAACAGATAAATAACAATGTATATGTTTTAGGCACTTTATGTTTAGATAATTTCTATTTTGCGGGAGTCCCTCGAATCATTTTATTCTCCCGCATCCCCTGCACACACACCAGTCTCTACCCGCCCGCACACGCGGGACCCCGCAAAACTATCATGTTTGAAAACATACTTTCATTAAAAAAAAAATCTCATTCCCTGACCGGGAATCGAACCCGGGCCGCGGCGGTGAGAGCGCCGAATCCTAACCACTAGACCACCAGGGATTGGTTGAGCAGTAGTTGAACAATGTCGTTTTAGAAGATATAAAAAACAATGATAAGCTTATTTATACGCAACAGTTCACTGTAACGAACAAAAGCGTGCTATCCTCTCTTTAGAAATACATTGAACTAAAGCAATCAACCAATGCCCGACACATCCGTGCTTCTGAAGGACTACTGTGTTTAAATTCACCTGCCAGCAAATAATGACAACTAAGAATTTTCCTTACATTATAATACATTGGGTTCATATAATGCAAAGAAATCACTATCCTTTAACAAACTAGATAATTCCATTTAAGAAGAAATTATTGTCTTCACGCCACACTCTAATTCGTTTCTTCTTGTGGCCAGTAGAGCTCGCAGTGCCTATTAGTAGCGTATTAGAGCTTTAACGTTTCCTGTTATGGCCCATAGAGGTCGTAGTTTGACAGTTTGCAGCTTTGTTTCGCAGGAGGTTGAGGTTGAGGGGGTCATGTTGGAGAGAGGCTTACAAGGTTTTATTATAAAATTAATTCATCAGTTAAAGAAGTATACAGTTTTGGAAGACGTAGGAAAGATGAGGTGATTTTAAATAGATTACAATTTGGGCACACAGGACTAAATGCACCACTATACAAAATAGGTAAACACAGGTAAGTGTGCTTTTTGTGGGGTAATAGAAACCGTTGAACATGTAATATTAAAATGTCGGAAATATAATATAGAGAGAATTAAAATGATAAAGAACTTAAATGGTAATAATAAAGAACAAAAGAAGATAAACTGGATATTAGGAAAAGGATTAAGAGAAGGTAGTACTCCTACAGATTGATAATGGTGATATTATCCCCATATTTAAATAACTAATTGTTATAGTTTAACTAAATAAATAACGCAAAGGAATAGGGGACCACAGCTGGGGTTTTTTTTTGTTGGCATGGGAGCTGAACACGCAGCAGCCAGAAATACAGCTTGGGTGAACCCGAAATAAATTTAACAATAAAATAAAATATGAATAGAGACGGGACTATCATCCATGTATGTGTATATAAACAGTTGGTGGCGGTATGTGCCTATGGCGCGGAATACGCCAAAGAATTCCAAAGAAGAAGAAGAAGAAGAAGAAGAAGAATAAGAAGAAGAGAGAGGCTTACAGTCAGAAATATATTAATGAGTACTACAGCTATGTTCAGATCTATACAGATGCATCAAAGAGTTTAGACAATAAGGTAGGAGTAGCGTTTACTGTTCCAGAATTTCATTTATCAGTAAGGAAAAGGATCAGTGATGAGTTATCAGTTTATACAGGGGAAATTATTGCACTATTATTAGTAATACAGTGGATAGAAGAGATAAGACCTTTGAAATCAGTTATTTGTTCAGATTCATGTTCATCACTAGTTTACAGTACAGCCACTCGAAAAGTAGACAAGACATTTTAATGGAAATAATGCAAATGTTATATAGAATTCAAATGATGGGGATTACAGTGGTATTTCTATGGGTGCCGGCGTATATTGGTATCCAAGGAAATGAAATTGCAGATAAAGAAGCAAAAGAAGCAGTTAAAAACAACGACGTTAACTTAATTGTTAATCTAAGTAAGAATGAAATCAAGAGTATTATTAAGAAAAGACTGAAGGAAAGGTGGCAAAAACAATGGGATAAGGAGAAAAAAGGTGGGTGGTTTTACAGAATTCAAAGGAAAGTGGGAGAGATGAGAAGTGCAGGGAAAAACAGGAGAGATGAGATCATGATATCGAGGATGAGATTTGGACACACAAGACTAAATAGTACACTTTTTAAAATGGGTAAACATGATACGGGAAGGTGTGAATTTTGTGGACAAGAAGAAACAGTGGAACACGTTATATTGTACTGTCAGAAATATGAGACTGAAAGAAGGACGCTAATGCAACATTTAGAAAAAATTTTATACCGAGATATATTTTACAAAATAACTCAAGGAATGAATGCTATAGTTTTATTTTTCAGTTCCTTAAAATAACTAATTTGTGGGAGAGAATTTAAAAAAAAGAAGGAAAATTGGGAAGGAAGTAAGTCAATTTTTGATCCACACTCCATTCCAGTTGGTGGCGGAAATACACCATTTTGTTGTTTGTCAACCGCCAATAAAATTTCAAGAAGAAGAAGAAGAGAGAGGCTTACAGTAGCTGACATGATGCAGGCAGAACAGTAGAGACTTGCAGCCACCAGACTGCTGGAACTCAACAGGAGCCGATTCATCGTTAAAACAAGCCCGCAGAGAGGAAGGGCAGAACCTGTCTTTAGGGTAAGCGATGATTTGAGTGCTTTTATTTTGGTCGGTGTGCATATGTATTACTGAATTCGTTCATTTTAGAAGCATGGCAGGCCCTTAGTGCTCACTATTTCTGTTAGCTGCACCAGTAACATGCAGTCAAAGCGCTTCCTAGATAACGCTAGATGTGTGAGTTATAGCTAGTCGCCACATTGAGGGGATGAAATGCGTATTTTTAGCCTGATGTGTTCTGTTTGTTGTCTACATATGTCAAGTTAATCCAAATAAAACTGGCAGGTGCTTTATACATGAACTGTTGCTAATGCTAAATCGTTAGCCGCTCGGCTAAAGTTAATGTCATGGAAACGTGCATCAGTTTAATCTCCTTGCACTAACGTACACAAAGATAATAAATAATATCTCGGGGATTTTAAAAGGCATTGAATGCGGGACAGTGCAGACAACTGAGTTAATGCAAAACCGTATTCATATGTAGTTTAGTGACTGTTAGCTTTACCTCTTTTCGACTGATTTCAGCTCAGATCATTTATAGTTTAATTGACTGTCAGTAACTGCAGAAGAAACGTGGAAATTGCATCAGACTGAGCACCGCGCGTTGTATTATTACTATATAGTACGTAACGTTAGTTTGCGCAATATCGTAAAAGTACCATGGTATTATGAGAAGTAACATAAGTAATAATGTTTTTAAAAAACGGTGTTAACGTCTCAAACGTCTCAAACATCACTGTACCGTGGTACTACCACAGTATTGTTTACTACTAATTGTCTACTAAATAAACTGTAATCCTGTCTGGTTTATATGCAGGTTTTGTTGTGTTAGTGCAAAATGACTTGATGCAATACTGTTGTGTTGAAGGTTGACAGTTTCTTTTATTATTTTGATTTTAAGTACCTGTGAGCTGTTTTGGAAATAGTTACTCTATTTCATTGTTATATTTAGGTTATAAAAAATAAATATGTGTCTTCAATTTGTATTTTGGCCAACAATTTAGCAAAAATATGTGTTTGACCGCAATCATTAAAGGGTTAGTTCACCCATAAATGAAAATTAGGCTGCGTTTTACTCACTTTTACTTACTTTTTTTTTCTTCTCGTTTTCTCGTTATAACGACTTAATTTTCTCGTGATATCGACATAACGAGTTGTTTTATTGTTATAACGACTTAATTTTCTCGTTATCTCGACATAACAAGAGTTGTTTTTTGGTATAACGACTTAATTATCTCGTGATCTCGACATAAGTTGTTTTCTTGTTATCACGACTTAATTTTCTCGACATAACAAAAAAGTTGTTTTATCGTTATAACGACTTAATTTTCTCGTTATCTCGATATAACAAAAGTTGTTTTCTCGTTATAACGACTTAATTTTCTCGTTATATCGACATAACAAAAGTTGTTTTCTCGTTATAACGACTTAATTTTCTCATTATCTCGACAAAACAAAATTTGTTTGCGTTATAACGACTTAATTTTCTTGTGATCTCGACATAAGGGGAGTTGTTTTCTCGTTATGACGACTTAATTTTCTCGTGATCTTGATATAACAAAAGTTGTTTTCTCGTTATAACAACTTAATTTCTCGTTATATCGACATAACCAGAGTTGTTTTCTCGTTATAACGACTTAATTTTCTAGTTATCTCGATATAACAAAAGTTGTTTTCTCGTTATAACGACTTAATTTTCTCATTATCTCGATATAACAAAAGTTGTTTTATCGTATAACGACTTAATTTTCTAGTTATCTCGATATAACAAAAGTTGTTTTATCGTATAACGACTTAATTTTCTAGTTATCTCGATATAACAAAAGTTGTTTCATCGTTATAACGACTTAATTTTCTCGTGATCTCGACATAAAACGAAAGTTGTTTTCTCGTTATAACAACTTAATTTCTCGTTATATCGACATAACAAGAGTTATTTTCTCGTTATAACGACTTAATTTTCTCGTTATATCGACATAACGAGAGTTGTTTTCTCGTTATAACGACTTTTTTTTCTCGTTATATCGACATAACGAGGGTTGTTTTCTCGTTATAACGACTTCATTTCTCGTTATATCGACATAACGAGAAAATAAGTCGTTATAACGACTTATTTTCTCGTTATCTCGACATAACGAAAGTTGTTTTCTCGTTATAATGACTTAATTTTCTTGTGATCTTGACATAACGAAAGGTGTTTTCTCGTTATAAAGACTTACTTCTCGTTATTTCGACATAACGAAAGTTGTTTTCTCGTTATAGCGACAGTTGTTTTCTCGTTATAACGACTTAATTTCTCGTGATCTCGACAAAGTTTTTTTTTTTTTTTTTACAATGATTGTTTGATCTATGTTGTTATAGTAACGAACTCAATCTCTGGACAGATAAACCATGCGCTCTTACAGGTCGTGGATATTTCAGCAAATTTAGCTTCACCTAGTAATAACGTCTACAATACAAAAAAAAGGCTGATCAATCACGGTTGATATTTCCAGAGACAGTACGCTAAACATTTTGTTTGTGTAATTAGCATGTTTAAATGGTCAAAGCAACACCGCAAACACAGCCGGAGCGCCTTCAGGATGCAGAACTATTCTAAAATCTTTTAGAGCTGCTTGGATTCAACTCACTTTTAATTTTTGTTTTATTTGAAAGAAAATTATATATAATTTGTAATTTTTAGTAGTCATTATATGCTGTGACTGATATCATGTGCGTTACAAGCTTCTGTTTGAAAAGAGTGTTCATGTGTAGCTATGTGTATATGTGTGATGTGTGGTGTGTGTGTGTGTGGTTCCACAAAGAAATGTAGAAAACACAAAAGATTAAAACACTGTAGAACATCACTGAATTAAATTAGCCTATACACTTTACATATAAATCACATTTCTTATCAATATACATTTAATGATTAACAATAAAGATTAATAATAAGGAAAAGAGGCACATTACAAATAGCCTACGTCGTTGAAGCCTGTCCTACTGAAGATAAACAGATCCCCGCTTATTAACTAAAAATAATGTACCTCAAAGAAGCACAAATAAACATATAGGTGCAAACAGAATACAGTGAAATCAACCTTGGTTTTAATAAGCAGTTAATATTTTATGACACAGAACGCGTTGGTGAAACTCATGCATCTAGCAAGAACTTAATACAAAATAGTCATATTGATTCAAGCATTTAACATTTATGAATGAATTAAATGTCAGTAGCCTAATGAACAATAGTGTACAAATTATAGCGATCACGAGGAAGGTCCTATTCTATTCCAAACGCGTACAGTAAAGTGGACATACAGTATAGCCTACAACACCCCATCAGTTATATTCAGGTCAATAGTGCCACCTGTTGGCGCAGTTTTGTAACTTAGAGAACAACTTTTTTTATGTCGAGATCACGAGAAAATTAAGTCGTTATAACGAGAAAACAACTCTCGTTATGTCGATATAACAAGAAAATGAAGTCGTTATAATGAGAAAACAACTCTCGTTATGTCGATATAACGAGAAAATTAAGTCGTTATAACGAGAAAACAACTCTCGTTATGTCGATATACCGAGAAAATAAGTCGTTATAACGAGAAAACAAGAAGGGAAAAAAAAAAATTATGCATGGCCGCTTAGAACTTCCGTATGATGCTGCTAAAAAGAACATTATTTTGTGTATTTGTTGTAATGAAATGTGTTTATGCGGTTTAAGGTTAAAAACACGTTACTTTCCACATACTGTACATGATTGTTTCTCCTCTATTCCCCGCCTTTCTGAAACGCATCGATTTTTACAAAGCTCATCAGTCTGAAAAGCGAGGTGTGCTGTGATTGGCCTGCTATCCAGTGCGTTGTGATTGGTAGCCTGAAGTTTAAAGGCACCTAAATCTCAGTCTTTTTAATACATGAGGTGATCTTGATGTTTTCATTTAATGTCAGATTTGTAGTTTTTAATTGCCTTCATTTTGGAAACCGATATTAACTGGTGTATTTTCAGTGCCCTGTGTGAATAAAAGCATTGCTGGGAGAAAATATGTCATACGCTGTTAATATTGAACTGTTTGTCATTTATTTTGATGGTTCTGTCCAAAGCAGCAACTTTGTGTTTCACTCTAAAGTTGTATCCCAGCATGCATGATAGTGACCAGGTTCTTGTGTCACCAAATTGTCAAACAGGGTTGCTTTGCACAAACCGGTCTTTCTATCAGCCGCACGTGTTTATCAGCCTGCGCCTGCACAATCCCTCAAGAATTTAAAGGGGTCATATGATGCGATTTAAACTTTGGAGTGTTACAAGCTCTTGGTGCATAAAGAAGATCTGTAAAGTTGCAAAGACTAAAGTCTCAAATCCAAAGAGAATTCTTTTATGAAAAGGTAAGAGTTAACCACGACTACCTAACGGCGCGTTCTTAAACACGCCCCCACATATCTAACTCCACTATGTGGAAGATTGCATAAACGCCACCCAAATGGTAACACCAAAGAAGAAGGCTAACTTTTATTTCGCTGTAAGTAGTGTTGCTGCGCAAGGTTCGTGAAAGAGCTGTGTGCTTCGTTGTGAAAGCGAAACTACTTTGGTTGGTCTTCCAAACATAAGACAGGGTTTTATGTTTACGCGGCGCGATGCAATGTGTAAAAAGACAGTAGAAGTCATTATAATCAGTAATTAAGTCCCCACTGGATGAAACAATTGCCTAGTTTGTAATGGGTTTTAATGTTTTGTCTGTTGCTCAGGCCAGTACCCTATGTGGGAAGATTTGCATAACGCCGCCCAAATGTTCACACAAAGAAAGAAGGCGTAACTTTTATTCTCGCTGTAGTATTGTTGACGCGGCAGCCATGGTGCTGTGTGCTTCGTTGTGAAAGCAAACTACTTTGTTTGGTCTTCCAAAAGAGGACGATATCCGCTTCATCATGCCTAGAGCTGATCCGTCCTGGTCGCTGAGGAAATACATAAACTTAGTGCTGTGGATCACCGGATCAACTTTCACCGTGGACAAAGCGGAATCCAGCCCGGGGTCGTCACATGTGGTTGCCGCTCCTTCGTCGAATACGCCGGCCGCGCCATTCTCAAGCCCGCCACCTCTGCTCACTCTAGCCCAGCCTCAGCTCACGCTTAGCCGCGGCTTCCGCTCACTCTAGGCCACCGTGTTTTTCTGTGAAAGCGGAACTACTTTGTTTGGCCTTCCAAAAAAAGAGGACACGACTAGAAATCAGTGGTTAAGTGTATTTAACACTGTTCCCGACAGTGTAACCTAGGGCTGTCCAAACTCGGTCCTGGAGGGCGGTGTCCTGCAAAGTTTAGCTCCAACTTGCCTCAACACACTTGCCTTTAAGTTTCTAGTATGCCTAGTATGAGCTTGATTAGCTGCTTCAGGTGTGTTTAATTGGGTTGGAGCTAAACTCTACAGGACACCAGCCCTCCAGGACCAAGTTTGGACAGCCCTGGTTTAGACCCAATATTCAGATGTGGCCGCCACATTTTGGGAGGGCTGTTTACTGCTCCTGGGAGATTAGACTTTACAATGCGGCAGTTCTGACTCACAGTCGTAAGTACGTTTCATTTAAAGTAGGGCTGCACGATAAATCACATGCGATATTTAACGAGCATCTTATCAGTAAAGCCGGTTCTGTGATCAGCAGTAAATCTCCATCAACCTGCGTGCTTTCACATTGAGCCGCATTAACTACACAGAGCCGTTGTTCAATGACAAGCTGCGCAAAACCACGTTCATATTCGAGCGATTTTTTGCGCAGCTCGTCTGTGAACAACGTCTCTGTGTAGTTAATGCTGCTCAATGGGAAAGCCCGCAGGTGATGGAGATTTAACGCTGATTACAGAACCGGCTTTACTCATAAGATGCGCGTTAAAATCGCATGCGATTAACGTGCAGCCCTAATTTAAAGGTTTTGCCACTGATGATTCAAACGCGAGGTTTGGGCAGTAGAGTAGCACTTGTTGATTGTCATTTCTCCGATCACAAATGCAAACAGGGTTTTATGTTTACGCGGCGCGATGCAATGAGTAAAAAGAGTATAAGTATTATAATCAGTAATTATGTCCCCACTGGTTGCAACAAATGCCTTGTTTATAATGGTTTTTATTGTTTTTGTCTCGTCGCTCCGGCAGGACACGGCATCAACAGTATGTGAGGGGCGTAACATTTGCTTGAGGTATTCAGCCAATCACAACGCACTGGATAGCTGGCCAATCACAGCACACATCACTTTTCAGACCGATGAGCTTTGTAAAAATTGACGCGTTTCAAAAAGGCGGGGCATAGAGGAGAAACAACAAGGTACAGTATGGGAAAATAAAGTTTTTTTTTTTTTACTTTAAACCGCCATTAACACATTTCATTACACCACATAACAAAACAATGTTTTTTTAGCAAAAAAAACATCATATGACCCCTTTAAAGTCATTGGGCCTCATTCATGAAACACGAGAAGAACAAATATTTATGTAAATCGTTCGTAAAGCTGTTCTGATGTAAATTTTCGGATTCATGAAAGTGTTCGTATTTTCGAAATGTTAGTTGGTATGAAAGAAATTTCCCTACCATGTGTAAATAAATTGTGCATAAAATGTTCTGTGTTCTTTTTGGCAAACTGATGACACTGAATTTTGATGCACTGCCATCATAATATTTTACAAGTTTGTTTGCTCTGTTTTTGTTTTTTTGTAGCTGGGAGTTGATGAACTGTTTAGCTTGGGGTAAAACGCAGCGCTTGTCACCGTCACTTTTTACCCAGCCAGCCAATCAGTGGACAAGAGGCAGGACAAATACTACACCGACCAATCATCCTACTTGTACAACAACTGAACAACAATAGAGAAGTTAACATTGCTGGTTACTGCATTTTTATATTCAGTAATATTCTTCAAAATGAGATACTAGTAATGCGTTACTGCTGTGGATATTCCAAATTATAGCAATCAAAGCGTCTCAGGCCCTGTCCTAAATGGAATACTTCATGTGCACTTGCGATCTTACGCACTCACAATGGCCGCCGCGTGTCCGTTAAGTCCACGAGACCGTAGGGTGTCCCATTCATCATTTTAGCGCTCAGAAGGGTGCTCGCGAGCGCCCCCTTTGCCGCCGTTATGCGCCCTTGATCCACATTTCTGCTGAGCCCGCACCGGGGACTCAGAGGAAGACCGCGATGGTTTAGGGTGCCATTTGGGACAGGGCCTCAGCTGGAAAAACGCTGTGCCACCAAAGCGTCCTCCAGCACCACCAGCTGGCCGTTTTCAGAAAAGCGCCTGACATTTTTTTTTAACTGGCTAAAAACACTTTGGTGGAGGGTTGTGCGATTATATATCGTCTGCGATAATATCGTAATTGTTGTTTTAACGATGTGCAATTTGACATTATCGAGTATTTTGCAAAAACCATTCAAAACATCCCTACAGAGCGCACGCATACATTACGTGAAGCCTAGACTAGTGCGTGTGCGCATTTAGTGTGTTTTCTTTCACGGCATGATTCAGTCTATTAAATGCATTTAGAATGATCACAAAATACAAGATATGGGGGCAGAAAATGTATAAATTTATATAATTTCATATAGTTATTCAATTTCACACGAAGAGTGCCTTTTTTCTCCAAAAAGTACCATGATTACAGATGTGACATTGAATTCAATAAACAATAAGTTAATTAAGAGACTTTGGTTTTAGACACCATATTGCTTGTTTTTGCTCTATTACGCCAACAAAAATCATTCCGAATACAGCCACAGTGCTGTTTTGTGTCTCTGAGCAACATGACGGTGTTTCGTTCTTGAATAAATCAACCGTTTAAATGATTCGGTTCAATCGCAATGACTCACTTATTAACAGTGACTCACTGCCACCTACTGGCGGTTTTAATTTCAAATTTCGGCTTTTTCTCTCTTTTCTTTTTGATTTTTTTCATGTTTTAAATCATTTCAAATATCAGTATCATGTTTTACGTTTAATATATCAAAACATTATCTATGCATTTGTAACTGCAGGTTAAATGCGTTTCGTCTTGCATTATCAAAATCCATGTGTGTCGATGCATCAAATGCCACTTCAGATGCAGCTTCTGTGTTGATTTAATTTGTTTGGTAACAGCCCAAATGTCTTATTCTTATTTCCTGATTAAATGTAAGAATTTGACCTAAAAGATCATGGACACTTTTAGAAAAAAATGGCTATATAAAGGTAAAAATGCCCATAAAATACAAAAATCAGTTTAAACTTATTGGAAAAAATTAATTTCTATCAGTATGAACTGACCACCACAAAGAGACTATGAAGAATATCAAAAACTTTAGGAGTCAGCTGTCCATGGCAGTCCTGCAGCACAACACACTCAGCAAAATATTGCCTGATTATCGTTATCGATAAAATATCGAGATATCATTTTTTGTATCGCACACCCCTATTGGGTGGACCACGTATTGATTATTTATGGTTAGGCATATGGCATCTTCGTCTTTTTTGCATTTATGCAATATACTGGAGCCACACCTGAGCAAGTAGACCAGCATATTCCACTGCATTCCGGACCCGCCTTTGCGTCGCTCGTCCGTCATAGGCCGCTGAGGGGCTCTGATACCTTGTAATGAGCGTGCCCGACGCCGCCCCTATTTACGCTACAAAAGCGCGCCCAGAAATACCAGACAAATTCACATCGCCTGTTTTCCCTCTCAAATCGAGAAGTTACACAAAACACTGACGAGCATGGAACCCACTGACTGGAGGCAGAGTTTTCGGGCAAAGGTCCGTTTGACCATGAAACACACATATTTTTAAACATCAGACAAGACGAAAGCACCCTACCTCAAGAGGCGACACTAATGTGTCCAGCCCATGAGGCCTGTGGCCGTTGTTTTAAATGGAAAGCCTCCCCGGGTTTAGATTTTGGCTTTGCCAGGATTTTCAGACTGGTGTTTCTGGACTCTTGAAAATCTCCCAGATTCAGCAATAGAGGGAGAGAAGTAGTGAGAGAGACTGTGTCAAACTGAGTCTTAACCATCTATGCTGGAATGGGAAAGGAACTCTTAAGCTTAGATAAATAGGAATAATTGATCCCAAATTATTGAAAAAAACTTTCATCATTAATTTATTCACTCTCATGTCTTTCAAATGTGCATGACTCTCATTTTAATGGTGAACAAACAGGTCTATGTTGTTTGATCTTTTCCATACAATTAAATTAAATGCAAAAATTTGGGTTTCAAGCTTCAGGAAGGATGCAAATAAATAATAAAAGTATCATATAAGTGTTTCTTATGACTACTGTTCTATAAGTCTTGGTTTTAAAGTTTGTTTAAAAAAAAAAAGTTTGTTGTTATTTGTTGACCACAAAATCTGCATTCGCTTTTTTATTTTGTGACCAATTATTGTTGTTGTTATTTTTATACAATTACTGACAATTCTAATTTTATTTTTATTTTTAATTCTGTTCTTATTGTCACTGCTTTTATTGTGTGTATTGATGCTCTGGCATAACAATCCTATATAACAATCCTAAGGTACTATGAAATTGATCATTTAAAAAATGTATTTATTGAATTAATTAAAATTGCATAAAAAAGGTGACCAGCACAAACTTGAATGCTTCTCCTTTTGTGTTCTACCGAAGAAAGATTTTTGAATGATATGAGGGTGAGTACATTACAGATTATTAATTTTTAAGTAAACTATTCATTTAAGGCATTTGAAGTTTCATTTGAAGGTTCAGTTTGATCCTTTTGGTGAAATTTCTACAACTCCTCTCAGCATATCTCTTGAAATATCTGCCAATATAGCTTGCTTTGCTGGTTTGAAAGGAGAGTGGCACTTGGATCTAATAAAAAGAGAACATTGCATTGATATCATCATGTAAAAGTTGTTGACCTTTGCTTTGATTAAAATCAGTTATTTTTTCACTGAAGTGTTTGGCACATCATAGGTCTTTCTCAGTCTGTTTTTTTCTTGCATCATGTGTTATGAAAGTTGCCCACAAACTTGAGTATTACATGTGTACTGTGTAGCATTCTGTGAGGCTGTATGTGTCATCTTGCTTATGTAATATTTATAGAAATGCATGAACGGTAGCCACTCAGGAGGTCAATTCCGGGGGGGAAGTTTGTGCTCTGTGGTGTAGTCACAGGGGCACCCGACGACAAAAAAAGAGCTCGACTTTGTAAACCATAGAGCGCCAGTATAAACCTTGAACCCTCTGGTTTCAGAGTTTGAAAGTCCAGAAACTACCTCTGGGCAAAGGTTTAATTCTAACAGATAGGTTTTCTAAAGAATGATCTGCTAGCTGGCTAGCTGTTGGCAGAGATGTGTTTAAGGGGTTTGTTTGGTTGGTAACGCATTGCAGTAAGGTTAAAATCGTTAACATTATTTACTGCATTGGGTATCATAAACTAACCATGAGCAAGACCCTTTTAGCATTTTGTCAATCTAGGTGGGGTTTTAATGTCTACACTACCATTCAAAAATTTTGGAGTTGGTAAGATTTTTAAAAGAAGTCTCTTATGTTCACCAAGGCTGCATTTATTTGACTAAAAATACTATAAAAACAGAAAAAATAAAAACAGTATTATTGTAAAATATTATTGCTATGTAAAATAACTGTTTTCTATTTTAATATATCTTTAAATGTAATTAAATCCTGTGAAGCCATTACTCCAGCCTCCAGTGTCACATGGTCCTTCAGCAATCATTCTAATATGCTAATTTAGTTCTATTTTTATATTTCTTTAATATTAGTAATATTTTTGTTGAAGCAGTGATACATATTTTTCAGGATTCTTTAATAAACAGAAAGTTCAAAAGAACAGCATTATAAAAATGGAACAAACGTCTTGAATGCACCTGCGGAAACACAAATTGACCCTGACCACAAATATTTGTAATTGGGTATATTTGTGCAATTCCAAAAATACATGTGTATGGGTCAAAATTATAGATTTTTCTTTATGCCAAAAATCATTATGATATTAAATAAAGATCATGTTCCATAAAGATATTTGGTAAATTTCCTACAATAAATATATTAAAACTTAATTTTTGATTTGTAATGTGCATTGCTAAGAACTTCATTTGGACAAATTTAAAGGCGATTTTCTCAATATTTAGAGTTTTTTTTTTGCACCCTTAGATTCCAAATATTAAAATAGTTGTATCTCGACCAAATATTGTACTATCCTAACAAACCATACATCAATGGAAAGCTTATTTATTCAGCTTTCAGATCTCGATTTAAAAAAATTGACCCTTATGACTGGTTTTGTGGTCCAGGGTCACAAATTTTAATTTCTTTCAAAAATATATTTTTTTGGTAGTGTACATATACAATGCATTATGTTGTATTCATTCAAGTTAGTTTTTTAATTAAAGCACCAATGATCAATAATGTATTTATACATTAACATTAATGTTATTAGTAAATGCTATAAAATATTGTATATGGTAATGAATTTAATAAAATAATAATTTAATGTTAATGAATTGAATCTTAAGTGCTTCTGCTTGGTTTTATGTATCATTTGCTGGCTCGTGTCATGTCAGAATCATAATACATAAGTTTTATGTTGGCATGTGAATGTTTTTGTACTGTTTGTGATGAATAGCAATAAAGCTTGCCATAATCTACTATATATATATAAGCATAAAGATAATGCTTTTAATATGCACAATGTGCTCTAAAGTGATAAAAAAGCTTTTGGGTTTTATCAGTAAGAGGAAAAAACACATCCTTCACATCACAATGAATGAGATCCAAAAGTAGTTATGTACATGCTTGTATGCGCAGATCCCTGGATGCCCGCCGGTGCCCTCGCCCTGGCCGCACACGCAGACTCGATGGCCATCAGCTGACCCCTTCCCCCAGGATGATGGTGAGAGAGCGGCTTCGGCAGAACATCTCGGCCGCCTTCTACCGGCATGGCCTGCTATGCGCCTCCTACCCAGTTCCCATCATTCTCTTCACATCTGCCAGCATCTTGACGTGCTGGTGAGTCTGCAGTCATGATATTGATTCAAACAGGAAGTAATGGGATTGGAGCGAGATTTAAACTAATCAGGGACACAATGGCCACTAGGCCACAGCTCCGATGGCTTCTCTCAAGGTTGAAGTACTTTATGTACTTCTGTGGGTTAGGAAAAGCAGCTTATCCGTACAAATATGTGAGTGGTATGTTTTCGGGTGTAAAAGGGTGAGAGAGGGCAACAAAGGAAGGAAGTTGGCTTGTGGTCGGTTGTTTTGCACAGTTTGATTTGAAAGCAAGATTGTGCCAGGAGGACTGTGTAGCACAAACACAAAAGTGGAGAACTGAGCTGGAGGAAACACTTTTCTTTTATCCTCCGTCAGCAAAATGTGAATTAAATCTCTGATGCTTCAAAAAAGGGGCAAAATCCATGCGGAAAAGAGCGAGTGTGTGAACATTTCTCTCAGAGAACAGCCCAGTGTCTACAGCTGCCTGGAAGAACAGAAGTAGGCTTTGTGAAGGTGGCAACTACTTGCCACTACGGACATCTGTGTTCTTTCTCAGCTAGAGAAGAGAAGGTACTGGGCAGTTACACAGAATAGCTTGACTCAAGACAGATAATAAAAGAATATAATGAATTGAACACAAATTAAGCACACAAAATTATATTGATTTGTCCCTCAGTTTGTATGTACATTAATGCACTTACAATGAACGTCTTCTATGTGTTGCAGTGATGTATTTTTGAAGAAGTTAGCATCACCCTGGTTCTAAAATATGCTAAAATACTAACTCGTTTCTAAGTTTTGGCCCACAAAATTCATCATCTCTAAGCTCGCTAAATTCCTTATGTTTGCAGGTATTTTCATATAATAATTGCTTTTTATATTCTCATTCTCATCATTTTAAATTCTCATTGCAGAGAAAGTGTGTGCTCACGGTTGCCAGTTTAAGAAAAATAAGTAAAACAATAGGCAAAAAATGTATCCATTTAAGACTCTTACCTGAAAGGAATATTTAGTTTGATTTAGTCAAGTCAAGTCACCTTTATTTATATAGCGCTTTTAACAATACAGATTGTGTCAAAGCAACTGAACAGCATTAATTAGGAAAATAGTGTGTCAATAATGTTCATCATTGAATTCAGTGATGTCAACATCCAGCTCAGTTTAAATAATATCTTTGCAATCATGTCAATACGAATATCGGGAGTGGAAAAATGACCAACGTCCGTGTCCCGCAACTAGCAAGCCAGCGGCAAGGAACCAAAACTCCATCGGTGACAGAATGGAGAAAAAACCTTGGGAGAAACCAGGGCTTCAGTCGTAGGGTTAAAATGGGCGCCAGTTCTCCTCTGACCAGACGAACCAGCAGTACGGAAAAATCAATTTAAGACGTAATAAAACAGATGATGAACAATATTAACAGCAGTTATTATATGATGCAATCAAACTTATAGCAAAATGTGGTAGTTCTGTAAGTTGTTTCAGGGTTGGCATCATCTGAGGTCCTCTGAGGGGTTGCATCATCTCTTCTCAGGTGTTCCGGATCCAGACTGAAGCTTGTGTAAATCCTAGTTACCACGGGATGTCAATGTGTCTTTAATCTAGATTTAAACAGAGAGAGTGTGTCTGAACCCCGAACGTTAACAGGAAGGCTATTCCAGAGTTTGGGAGCCAAATGCGAAAAAGGTCTACCTCCTTTAGTGGACTTTGCTATCCTAGGTACTACCAAAAGTCCAGAGTTTTGCGACCTTAGGGAGCGTGATGGATTGTAGCGTGGTAGAAGACTAGTTAGGTACGCAGGAGCTAACCCATTAAGGGCCTTATAGGCAAGTAATAATATTTTGTAACTGATACGGAACTTAAGAGGTAGCCAGTGCAGAGACTGTAAAAATTATGATATTTTCTTGACCTGGTAAGGACACAAGCTACATACATTTTGGACTACCTGTAGCTTGTTTATTGAAGATGCAGGACAACCACCTAGCAGTGCATTACAATAGTCCAGTCTAGAGGTCATGAATGATGAACTAGCTTTTCTGCATCAGAAACAGGTATCATGTTTCGTAACTTGGCAATGTTTCTAAGATGGAAGAATGCCGTTTTTGTAACGTGGGAAATATGATTTTCAAAAAGACAAGTTGCTATCTAATATAACACCCAGATTTTTGACTGTAGAGGAAGTAACCGTACATCCGTCTAGTTGCAAATTGTAATCCAAGAGATTCAGTGTACTGTCTTTTGGTCCAATAAGTAATATCTCTGTCTTATCCGAATTTAATAGGAGAAAATTATTGGTCATCCAATCTTACATTTTTAACACACTCTGTTAGCTTAGAAAATTTAGAAGTTTCATCTGGTCTTGTTGAGATATATAGTTGAGTATCATCGGCATAACAGTGGAAACTAATCCCGTATTTCCTAATAATATTACCAAGGGGCAACATGTATATCGAAAATAGCAGCGGACCTAGGACAGAGCCTTGTGGCACTCCATATTTTACTGGGGATAATTGAGATAACTCCCCATTTAAATAAACAAAATGGTAACGATCGGAAAGGTAGGATCTAAACCATCTTAAAGCCTGCCCTTGGATACCTGTATAGTTTTGTAATCGATCTATGAGTATGTCATGATCTATAGTATCGAACGCAGCACTAAGATCAAGTAAAACTAGCAATGAGACACAGCCTTGGTCTGACGCAAGAAACAAGTAATTTGTAATTTTAACAAGTGCAGTTTATGTGCTATGGTGGGACCTGAAACCTGACTGAATTCGTAAAAGAAGTTGGGAGGGGATCATTTTTTTGCAGGACGGAGCACAATTGAGCAGACACAACTTTGTCTAAAATTTTAGACATAAAAGGAAGATTTGAGAGGGGTCTGTAATTAGCCAGTTCACTAGAATCTAGTTGTGGTATCTTAATAAGAGGCTTAATAACCACCAGCTTGAATGGTTTTGGCCGTGACCTAAAGACAACGACGACCGTTAAGGACCACTATTGAGAAGCGCCCCCGGCGGTCCTTCTGCTACAGGTAACAAGTCTTTCAATAATTTAGTGGGTACAGGATCTAACAGGCATGGTGTTGGTTTAGATGCAGTGATAAGTTAATTTAGCTCTTCCTGTCCTACAGTTGTAAAGCACTGCAGTTTATCTTCTGGTGCGATGAATGAAGCTAAAGTATACGCTGTAGAATCTACATTTGCTACTGTATTTCTGATGTTATCTATTTTATAAGTGAAGAAATTCATAAAGTCATTACTATTAAAATGTGAGGGAATATTTAGATCGGGTGGCGTCTGGTAATTTGTTAATCTAGCCACTGTGCTAATAAAAACCTAGGATTGTTTTGGTTAATTTCTATGAGTTTGTGGATATGCTCGGCCCTGGCAGCTTTTAGAGCTTGTCTATAGCTGGACATACTGTTTTTCCATTCAATTCTAAAAACTTCCAATTAGTTTTTCTCCATTTGCGTTCCAGATTACAAGTTTCTTTCTTGAGAGAATGGGTATTACTGTTGTACCATGTCGCAGTACATTTTTCTCTAACCTTTTCAAATTTGATGGGGGCAACAGCTTCTAAAGTATTAGAAAAAATAGTGCTCATATTGCCATTTCGTCTAGTTCATGTGTATTTATGGGTACACAGAGCAGTTGAGATAAATCAGGCAGGTTATTTGTGAATCTGTCTTTGGTGGCTGGAACAATAGTTCTGCCCGGACGATAACGCGGAGCCATATAGTTAATATTAGTAATACGCAGCATGCACGATACAAGGAAATGGTCAGTAACATCATCACTTTGAGGTACGATATCTATATCAGTAAGATCAATTCCATGCGATATAATTAAATCTAGCGTATGATTAAAACGATGAGAGGGCCCGGTGACGTTTTGCTTGACTCAAAAAGAGTTTATTAGGTCAGTAAACGCAAGTCCTAATGCATCATTTGTATTATCAACGTGAATATTAAAATCTCCGACAATTAGCGCTTTATCAACAGTAACCAATAGGTCTGAGAGGAAATCTGCAAATTCTTTTAGGAAATCTGTATACGGCCCTGGTGGTCTATACACAGTAGCCAGAGCAAGAGATACGATAGATTTCTTTTGCATATCTGACAGTGTAACATTAAGCATTAGTATTTCGAATGAGTTAAACCTGTATCCTGTCTTCTGAGAAACATTGAGAATATCACTATATATTGTTGCAACACCGCCGCCCCCACGACCAGTCTGACGGGCTCATGCTTATAACAGTAGCTTGGTGGAGTAGACTCATTTAGACCAATATAATCATTAGGTTTTAGCCAGGTTTCAGTCAAGCAGAGTACATCAAAACGATTATCTGTGATCATTTCATTTACAATAACTGCTTTGGGTGAGAGTGATCTAATGTTTAGGAGCCCAAACTTTAAAAATAGTTTTTGTTCATTTATTTTAATTTTTCTGGTTTAATCACGATCAGATTTTTTCTAGATCCTGCATTAAATTTATATTTTGACCTCACTATTTGGGGAACAGACACAGTCTTTATAGATTGTACAGCGCAAGTACTTCTATAATTTAAGCGGGTAGAACAAAAGTCATCATAGAAGTTATTTGAGAATTGGCTTACCTGCTGGGGATGCAGGCCATCAGCGCGAAAAAGCCTAGGACGCTCCCAGAAAAGATTCCAGTTATTAACAAAGAGCAGTTTCTGTTCTTTACACCATGACAATAACCATTCATTTAAAGCAAAAAGTCTACTGAACCTTTAGTGTCCTCGTCGATACGTGGGAAGCGGTCCTGACATGATGATCGTCGTCGCGGGCGATGTGCGGCGCACCGTCTCGATCAGGCTTCTGAAGTCCCTCTTCAGCGTCTCCGTCTGCCGCAGCTTGGTGTCGTTAGCCCCCGCGTGAAGCACGACCACTCCGGGGCTCTCGTCACCCTTCAGGATCGCGGGTATCTGCGCAGAAACATCGAGAACACGAGCACCAGGGAAACAGTGAGTGTGCACTTTACCTTCAGCTAACGTAGCACGGACGTGCCGGACGATGGAGTCTCCGATGATCACAGCGTCGCGTTCCGTCTCGCGGAGGGGAGCGAAGCGGTTCTGGGTGGAGATCTCGAAGACCGGAGTCGGCGGAGGGGGAGAGGTCGTCACCCAGGACCTGGCTCGCGTCTTCCGCTGCACCCAGGGTCCGTGGTGTCCTGGCACCGGAGTGAAGGACATCTGGGAAGATCGCGTCCTGGGTGCACCGGGCCTGTGCAGAGAAACACACGGAGTAGAGGTGGTGGGAGAGTTAGCAGCGCGCTGTATACTTACCTCGGACTTGTGAGCGTCAGCCTGGGATGTCTCCAGCGTGACTCTCCGCTCTCTCACCTGGGCCTGCTTTGCCACCAGGTCCCGGATCTACTTCTCCACAGCCTCCAGCTCGACCTGCACCGAATGAAGCTCGAACGTGTCCTCACCTGCACTAAAAGGTAGACACACATCCGCCATTAAAAAAAGTAACAATGATTAAAACAATGGTAATGTGTGTGAATAAATTATTAGCAATGTAAGCAAGATTAGGGGCAACCAAGCTGGCGATGCTAACAGGCTATAAACTAATAGCAGACTCGGGAAATCAAAAATAGAACTAACGTTAGTTATAACAAGGCGCTCTGATTGTTTTTATAGGGGATATATTCACACGTTATAGAACTGAAAAGGATGGTGTATCAAATTGATTTTAAGATAAAAAATAGAAGATAAAGAATTAACTTGACAGAGCTCAAACTCAAAACAAATGGCAGCAACAAACAGGTCATCTTTTAGAAAAACGCTTCGTCACTAAAACAGGCTTATATAAGCCATGAAAGGAGGATAAGGCATGTTAAGGAAAGCACACTCAAGAGATTCCAGGTGTAATGTATTTTACACAACAACCTTCTGTTTTCATTGATGTCAGCAGTGTCATGTGTTTTAAACCGTATTCTCCTCAGTCTGTGCTCCTCTCTTTAAAGGGGTCATATGATGCTTTTTTAAAGATCATTATTTTGTGTATTTGCTGTGACAGAATATGTTGACATGCTTTAATGAAAAAAAAAAACACATTATTTTTCAAATAATGTACATTATTGTATGTCCTCTATGCCCCGCCTCTCTCAAATGCTTCGTGTTCTACAAAGTCCCTCCTTCCGACAAGCACAGTCTGCTCTAATTGGCCAGCTGACCCAGTGCATTGCAATTGGCCGAACACCACAAGCACGCATAGGAAATGTAACGACCCTTACCATAATCGCGAGCTTCATCTTTCAAAATAAATGTAAAGACAGTAAATAATGTCATTAGTTTTAACATCAGTTCAAGCCCGAAAAAGGAAAAGAGTCGCGTGACAGACACAGTGATGAAGCTGGTATGTTTTTGCAGTACACAAGCCACGGTTAAGACAGCTGACTCCACTGTGATGTGACCCGTCTCTCTCGCTCTCTCTCTTAGAAACACAAAACACACACACACCACACACACACACGCACGCGCGAATAGCAATTACTTAAACTAATAACAAAACATACTTACAGTAGCTGATTCAGAAGTGACAGATTGTCATAGCAAAGTCAGAATTACCTCCTCTCCTAGGTTCAAAAAACGGTCGTTCATAAAATGCATTGCTGTTCTGTTGCAAGTAATCTTAAAGATTCCTAAATGCATCTACTTTTGGAAGGCCAAATAAAGTGCTTTTGCTTTTGCCTAGAAACACACAGCGTCTCCCTGACATGGCTGCTTCAACACTAATGCTGTTCCTGAAACCACGCTTCTTTCTTTGCGTGCACATTTGGAAAAATTACGCAAATATTTCCACATAGTGACGTAGACAAGTGGGGGCGTGTTAGAACGAGACGTTTTAGGGGGCGTGGCAGATCTTAACTTTGATGTAAAGAAATTTCTCTGGTTTGAGACTTTAGTCTTTGCAACTTCAGGGATCTTATCTGTGCACAATCAGCTTGTAACACTCCAAAGAGAAAGGAAAACTTGAAATCATATTATATGACCCCTTTAACACTGCTGTTGTGGGTGGGGGATATTCAGGGCTTTTCAAGCACTTTAAAGGGGAGTATCAGATGTTCCTTTTGTGAAAAGTAGGAGCTGGTTTGATCATCCGTCTGGAGAGTTTAGCAGCCCTCCAGTGTTTGTACTGCAGGCAGTATTGTCGGTCTTGAGCAGTCATTTTTCCTATAAAGTGTAAAATTCTTGTTTTTACTATCCTTAGCTTTCGCAGAGCTTGCCTGAGGATATCACAGATGACAAGTTAATCATACTGATCTGTGCTCCCTCCTGGTGCAGTTTTACATTTTAAGTTCACTCTTGCTGCACCTGTGATTGACTTATTGAATGCTATCATCAGCTATGACTGATTGAACGCTGCGGTGTTGTCAGTCCAGGAGAGATCCTCTGTGATGTGCACACCCAGGAACTTGGTGCTGCTCACCCTCTCCACAGTCACACCATTGACGGTCAGAGGAGCATGCTGAGTGCGCACTCTCCTGAAGTCAACAACAATCTCCTTCGTCTTCTCCACATTCAGAGAGAGATTGTTGTCACTGCACCACCCGGCCAGGCGGCTCACCTCGCTCCTGTAGTTTGTCTCATCTCTGTTGCACTTCAACGCATAGTGAGAGCAGCTGAGAAGATCGTTGGTGCCTCTCTCCCCTCCCTTCGGACATCTACACCAACGTCTCACCGCCAAGCCCTCGCATTGCAGGTGATCCAACCCACCGACACCAGCTCTTCAGTCTGTGGCCATCAGGGAGGAGACTGCGGATGTATCCAGGCCCAGGACCAGCACAGACTGAAGGACACTTCAGCCATCAGGCTGTCAGGAAGGCTGAACTCCCTCCCGACCTGGCACCCCATCCCCCTTCTCTGCCACAATCACCACTGAAGCTGACCTATGTGACTCTCCCACGTCCCCCTCCAAATACACACACACACTGTCACTTTAATCAGTTTGAATAAGCTCTTTTGCACTACAAATCATTTTTTTGCACTACAATCACTATATCTGCACTGTTGTTTACTTTACTGGTTGGCAATCTATCTTCCATATGCCTTGTGCTTTATGTATATATTTTTACATTTTACCTTATATTTGTATAGTTGTATTTTGTATATAATCTGTAAATATCTGTATTTATGTTATCTGTATGCACCAAGGGTCTGAGAGTAAAGCAATTTCAATTCTCTGTGTGTATGTACTGTACATGTGGAAGAATTGACAATAAAGCAGACTTGACTTGACTTGACTTGACTATAAAACTGTCAGTAAAAATGCAAAAACAACACTTTGCATACTTATCACCCTTTTCATTCATATATGATTTGTTTTATGGACCTTGTATGGGCTCTTCATCATGAGAAGGACATTCCTCCATTTGGAGGTACCGTGTCTTTGAGGAATGCAATTTGAATTTGAAAAAAAGATTGATTTATTGTTCCATGCTTTAACTATGCTTTCTTTTACAGTTACCCTCTGCTGAAGCTGCCTCTGCCAGGAACAGGGCCTGTGGAGTTCACCACTGGAGTACGAGATTACTCGATCCCATCCCATGAGTCTCAGGGTGACCTGTCTGAGCGCCCTGATTGGGTAAAATTAAATGCTTTTGTTTGATATACAACAGGGGTCAGCAACCTTTTCAAAATTTTAAATTTTTCTGGTTAACCACTGTGCCAACAACCCCCCCCCCTTTTTTTAATGCATTCTGTACATAAATTTTTTTAAAAGATACGATAAAAAACAATAGGCCAAAATGTTTTCTGAAGATTTTTTTCTTAAATAGTTTTTTTAACTTTTCAAAAGTTTCTTGAATAACAGATATACAGTGTGACCATACTGAACACCACTGTATGTGTGTGTGGTGAAAAGCCATGCATTAAAACCGTTCAGTGTAATCACCGTTCTATATTAATGCGCTGCTTTAATTGATGCACACACACACACCACTCGCACGCAGAGATCTGAGATCGCGCTGTGCAAAAAGTAACATTCAGAAGCTCATAAACTTGTTGTCAGTGCTGCCACGTGACTTTTATTAATCGATACTGAATCGCTACATTATATTTCTCAGCAACGAGGGGGGTCAATTCGCTGTTTAAGTAACTAAACTCGGCTTCATTGTTTGTAGAGAGAGAGAGACAGATGCCAGAAAATTGACAACACACTCTCTCTCTCTCTCTCTCTCTCTCTCTCTCTCTCTCCTCTCTCTCTCAAAATGGCCATATTTGAGAAAAAAAAATAGAGTAGTTTGCATCACTGAATATAGCTGGCGGTCATTTAAAGGGGACATATGATGCTAAAGATCATTATTTTGTGTATTTGGTGTAACAGAATATGTTGACATGCAAAACACACATTATTTTTCAAATATGTACATTAGGGATGGGCACGATTAAACGATGATCGAATAATGATCGTTAAGAATTTCGTCGATCACGTTAATTTGTTATCGATTAATCTAATGCATTTTTTTTAATCTAATGCAGGTTGCGTTGCGTAGTGTGAGTCTTGACGCAATTAAATGAATTTCGCTGTGTGGCAGCAATTAAATATTTTACCACCAGGGTGCAATATTTGACACCATACTCGGTTATCTGTGATTTTCCGTTTTGATTTCAAAAGAATAATCATGAAGAGGTCACGGCAAAGTGTGGCGTGGGACCATTTTGATTTAAAAAGCGAAATAGTTCACTGCAAACATTGCGATGCCGTGTATAAGTACAACACGGCCACGAGTCAAATGATGTACCACTTAAACAAAGTGCATCCATCCCTGGTTAATGTTGGTGGCGGTGCATCCTGCTCTCAGTCTCAACCTAGCATCAAGTCGGTGTTAGCACGGACTCGGAGCTGTGATGCACAACGAGCAGAGAATATTACCCAAGGGATCTGCAAGTTCATTGAGATGGATATTCTGCCTTTAAGTATTGTTGAGGGCAATGGTTTTTGAGAACTGGTACATTTATTGGAACCAGCATATCAAATTCCATCCCGACGTACCATCACTAGACTGATAGAAACTCACTACGAAGAACGAAAGCAACAGCTGTTAAAAGAATTGAGCAAAGCTGAGAGAGTTGCTCTAACTACAGACTGCTGGACCGCTTTAACAGCTGAGAGCTACATCACCATAACCTGCCACTACATCAGTGATGACTGGCAAATGAACTCAGCGGTCCTGCTCACAGAAAGCCTGCCAGGCCGGCATACAGCTGACCACCTCGCTGAGAAAATGAATGGAGCTGTAGAGCAGTGGGGACTTAAAGGTCGAGTTATTGCATGCGTTCATGACAACGTGGCCAATATTGTAGCTGCCAACAGTCCCACCAGAGTGCCCTGGATTTCCGTTGCCTGCTTTGCACACACCCTCCAGTTGGCCATAAATGACGGATTTGCACTTTATCTTTATCAGGTAATATCAGCGGCTAGTAAACTCGTTAGTCACTTTAATCACAGCACTACAGCAACCAAAGTGCTGCAAAAGAAACAGGAGCAAATGGGCATCGCAACTCACCGGCTTACCCAGTCGTGTAAAACACGGTGGAACTCTGTGTGCGAGATGTTTGATCGGCTAGTGGAGCAGCGGTGGGCTGTTGTTGCTGTGCTGGCTTGGATAGTTTTGAGTTACATTTTGACAAAACCTGTCAGATCTAAGTATTATTATGTTTTTTGTTTAAGTTATTGTTTAACATGATTCTTTTTTATTATTATTATTTTGGAACAAATGAGGTCTCCGTTTAAGAACGCCGGCTCGCAGCTGCAGGTTCCGCTGCTTTAGAGCACCGCATATGCACGCGCATATATGTTCGGTTTGCCTAACTGAACGTAGTTTAACTGTCTGCCACAAGTTGATCTTGTAATAAAGGTCTCATCGAGGAAAAACACGCTGTATTTTTGTATTCATTGCATTTTTGAATGATAAAAGTTAAATAATTAATTTTATTATAAAAATATTAATGATTAATCGATAGTCGATCGTTAATTCTCCCGACGATCGACTAAGAAAATTTAATCGAAATATGCCATCCCTTACTGTACATTATTGTAGGTCTTCTATGCCCCGCCTCTCTCAAACGCTTCGTTTCTACAAAGCCCCCTCCTTTGACAAGCGCAGTCTGTTCTGATTTTCCAGCTGACCCAGTGCATTGTGATTTGCCGAACACCACAAGCACGCGTCGGAAATGTAACGCCCCTTACCATAATCGCACGCTTCATCTTTCAAAATAAATGTAAAAACAGTAAATAATGCCATTAGTTTTACCATCAGTTCAAGACATAAAGGGCAACAGAGTCGCGTGACAGACACCGTGATGATGCAGTACACAAGCCGCGATTAAGACAGCTGACCTGCTATGATTTGCGGACCAGGACCACTGTTCCCCTCACACATCAACACACCACACACACACACAAAGATGACGTTGCTCTGACCGCTGTGCAAAAACTCCGCATTGGAACAGTCACTAAGCAAAATACTTAAAATGATAACAAACATACTGGCAGCCGCCTGATTCGGAGATAAGCGACAGCTTGTCATAGAAAAGTGGAATTGCCACCCTTTTTTTTTTTTTTTTAGAAATAGACTTTGTGCACAGCTAGCCTTGTACTCTTCTAGGTTTAAAAATCTGTCGTCCATAAAATGCGTTGCACAGATTTGAACATCTGGGTTGTGCCGTTCTGTTGTAAATAAATCTTAACCAATGGTTCCTAATTGCATATAGTTCCGTAAGGCCAAATAAAGTGCTTTTGCTTCACACTGAAACACACATCGTCTCCCTGACATGCTGCTTCAACAATAACTGCGGATACTGAAACCACGCCTTCTTTCTTTGCGTGCATTAGTTTGGGCATGGCATTAGGCTAATCTGGCCACATAGTGAGGTAGATATTTGGGGGCGTGTTAGAACGAGCCATTTGGGAGGGCGTGGTTGACTCTTAACTTTTATATATCTCTTTGGATTTGAGACTTTCATCTTTGCAGATTATTTACAGATCTTCTTTATGCACCAATAGTTTGTAACACTTCAAAGAGAAAGGAAAAAATTTAAATCGCATAATATGACCCCTTTTAATATTTCTCTATCATAAAACGTATTGTTAAAAGTTGACTAATATTAAATTATTTGCAGCTTCATCTTACCTCGCTCTCTTTAACGTTAAACTGACGATTCGCGCTCTGCTTCTGTGAACAGTAAACCACGCCTACTTTGATTTGAAGCTTGGCCATCTGACTAATTTTGACATTGACTAGCGCTGTTAGACCGCTGAGGCTTTGATCTGAAGTGCCTAGTATGTGCAGCAGTCATGCACGCATCCGTAGACTAGAGCAAGTTAATTCTCACACTTTAATAGTATTTATAGCTCCTAACAGGCTGTGTGACTATGAGAAGTTATTACCACAAAATGTACGTCAGTATGCAGTTTTCCCTATTGCTCGCGTGCCAGCGATTATCCCTCTGCGTGCCATGTAGGTTGCCGACCCCTGATATACAATGATATACAAATTTCAGGTCTGTACAATTTTTTTTTACATTTTATTTTGAAAGAAATTAATATTATTATGCATAGAATATTCAAAAAATCTTGCAAAAATGTATCATGGTTTCCAAAAAAATATTAAGCAGCACAATGTTTTCAAAGTTGATAATAATAAGAAATGTCTTTAGCACCAAATCAGCATATTATAATGATTCATAAGACGGATCATGTGGACAATGACAGTTAAAAATGGGGTAAAAATGTTTTGAACATATATTAGATTATTTATTATATTTACATCAAATAATGCAGCCTTGGTGAACATTAAAAAAAAAAATCTTACCGACCCCAAACGTTTGAATGGTAGTTTACAAAATAACATTTTTGAAGTATGTTGCCTTACTGTGGAATTATTGGCGTGTTGCCAAGGCAGGCATTGGTTAGAGATTGTAAACCTTGCAAATGCTTGATGTGCAGCTTGTCCTACACTGTTACAGACATGAATAAGGCATCGAATCATGTTGAAAAAATATCTATTGTTACTTTTCTTATCTATCAGACCTAAAAAGACAATTTCACCTGGTGGACAAAGACCATTCAAAAAAATTCCCATTGCCTTGCAATGAAAAGTTACACCTGCAACACTTTAGCATCATGGAATTAGCTTGGTCAAGCATCACTAAAAAAATTAAAAGTCTAGATTCTTTTGAAGACCTGATACTATTAATCTAAAAATGCTGCTTTTCTTGCAGTATCGGGGTCCTCCGGTGGCCTACATCCAGCAGGTCTTGGTCAAGGCAGCGGTATCACCATGGGACAACAGTCTGGTTCCTGTGGACGTGTTCCGCTCTCCCCTTGGGCGCGTTTTCAGTGTTCTGGAGGAGATCAGAAACCACGTTTACACAGACAGGTCTAAGATTCTCACCCTGACTTATTAGCTTATGCTGATTGATTTCAAACCATTTATGTTCGTGCTTGCTACCACACATTTCTCAACCTCATTCTTTCCATTTTTCCTCACGTCTCTCTTAGAAGTTTGGAGGCGCTGTGCTTGCAGGTGACGGACCTGTTGCCAGGGTTGCGGCGCATGCAGGCAGTCCTTCCAGAGCATGGCTGCCTGCTGGTATCCCCTGGCAACTATTGGCAGAATCGGCGTGACCTGTTTGATGCAGATCCAGACCTCCTGAAGACAGTCCACCAACATGAACCCAAAGGCCTTCATACTTCAGCCACTCTGAAAGGCAGAAATCTGCTTAAATGCAAATTAATCTCTGCTCAAATGAAAAGTTACCCACTCAACTTGTGCACTCACTGGCCCCATTTTTGATTTTTAGATTTACTCTTTGGTGTCCCAGGGAAGCAGACGGGTGTAAGCCTGTACAACAAGAAGAGAGTGGTGACATACACCATCACAATTGCACTAAGCTCCTATGATGCAAGGTCAGCCTTTGTAATATTTTGAATTAATTGTGGTTTCAAAGACAGGCGTTACATTTTCTAGATATTGTAAAAATGTAGTTTTGGTTCTAATATTGTTTGTAGCAAACCAATCATAGTTTCCAAAAATGTTTAACATCTCCTCTGTGTGTGTTGTGTGTGTGTGTGTGTGTGTGTGTGTGTGTGTGTGTGGTTTTGGACAGGTTTGTAGCCAGTCTTCGAGCCCGTCTGAAACAGCTTCATCCTTCAGCGAACTGCACTCTGCGGGAAGACCACATGGTGCACGTCCATTTCAAAGAGGAGATAGGCATCGCTGAGCTCATCCCTCTAGTCACCACCTACATCATCCTCTTTGCTTATATCTACTTCTCCACCCGTAAGTGTCATCTCTATACATTTTCTTTGTCATTCATTTTCTTGTTCCTGGTCAGTACAAATTGTTTTAGGGAATTAATAATTTTATTTAGCAAGGATGCTTTAAATCGATTATTAAAATGAGAGTAAAGACTTTTATCATGTTAAAAATTATTTATATTTCAAATAAATGCATTCTTTTGAACTTCATGAAAGAATCCTGAAAATAACTTATCATTAATTCCAGAAAAAATATAAATCGGCACAACAGTTTCAACATTAATATGAATAATAATAAGAAATGTTTTTGAGCTCCAAATCAGCATAGGCGAATATTCTGAAGAACAGGTGATGTGACACTGAAAACGGGAGTAATGGCTGCTGAAAATTAAGCATTGGCATAAATTACATTTTAAAATAACTGTTTTGTATATTAGAAATAATTTTGAAAAATATATTAATGTATTTTTGATCAAATAAATGCTGCTAAAATGTTGCTTTGCTAATCTAATCTTCAAATTTTGAAGATTTGCTAATCTTAAAAAAAATATATATATTATTTATAAAAGATAAAATATAAATATTTTAAAGAGTAAAATATTCAGGAACTTAGGTCTTTTTGATTATACATATATAAAGCTTAAAAATTTACTGACACCAAACTTTTGAACTGTAGTGTAGAGGTCTACACGGGTCCAAAAATTCGTACCCGTAAATATGTTACACTGAGCCGACCCGGACCCATCTATTATTTTGAAAGTTGGACCCGGGACCGTGCAGAACCGAGAAATGTCAAAAATGTACTACCTGGAACCGACGCGGACCGTAAATTATTGAAAGCTGGACCCGAACCAGCCCTGCGGAAGAAACCACAGACCCCCCCCCCCCCCCCAAGACTGGACCGAGCCGGAAAATATTCCACAGCAAATTGCTATTAACAAGTCGATAAACAAGTTGCGAAAATTTAACGTTTTGTCTTACCTAATGTAAGAAGGCTTCTCTCTTGTACCTGACTGTGATGCACACAATCCTCCTTCCCAAGAAAGTTCCATCCGTGTTATTCCTCTCTTGCAAATTGAAATGCGAAATCCACTCATTATTCCAGTTTCAAAAGTCCACTTGCTGTCACAGTGACGGATGACAAATTGCGACTTTGCAGTTTTGCATTTTTTGTATCTCGAGTCAACTTGCATAATAATTTAGACTGTTTGTCCATTTGTATTATAATAACGATTGTTCGTCCAGTGCCATGGCTGCTGACGTTAGCTTTACTTATTTGCTATCATCTCTGTGCTCTCTGAGCCGAGTCTGAGCAAAAATTTTAGCTATAACAAGACGGTTCATTCATAATATTATAAAAAATATAATCAATAATAACTCACATCACTCATGAAGGTATCCATTATCATCATGCGTGTGCATTAACTCCGCCCACCCTGCTTCTGATGACGTCGCTCGTGTTTTTTTTCCCCACCTTATTTCAAATTACAGACTCACACTTTTCTCATCCTAATTTTACAAGTTGAAAGTTACAAAACAACACACGCACAGCGCTGACTGACTGATAACGGCCGGGTGTTCTCCAAGTCCGATCATATTTTTTCATGGTTTTGTGTTACAAACTTCCTGGTTGTGGACTATAATGTGTTGCAGCTGTACATTCTGGCCTTGGAATTAGAACAGAGTATCATACTGTGTCTGTGATTTTGAAACAATAGGTGATGTTCTCTTAACATGTTTGTAGAAGATTCCAGAAATATTTTATTTAAAGGGCCACATATTTTCAGGAAGTATCTGATCTGATAGCATTTAGTTTCTATAACCTTCACGGTGAAGATATTTGCACAGATCAACAAATCAGTATAAGAGAGTTTTGGGCCACTTGCCAGAACTATCAACAGTGCTTCTATTCTGATGTTGGATGATTATATGCACACATCTCTGTTTATGTCTCGAAAACATTTGGTTTTGTGTGATGTATTGAAAATTGTTGTAAATTCTGTAGTGAAGTATGCTAGTGTAAAATTATTGAGCCTTGATTTGTGTCCATTACTCTTATTATATTCATGGGAATGGCACAGTCAAAATGATTGTAGATATAGTGCTTGCCAGAAATGGGAATATTCATAGTGTTTTCTGGTGCTCTCTCTACTGTTCTTTCTCTATTAATCATTCCATAGATTTCTAAAATTATTAGGAAGTAACATGAAACTGGACATTTTTCCAGGTGCCTCTGGGAAAAGCAGTAAATTGGCAGCAGAAAGCTTTCAGATTAACATAGCTGTTTGGTTCCTGACTGAGCTTTCGCCAAAGGTTGTTTCAGTCTGGCCTGGTGATTATCCACAGAACAGCACGTTCAGCATCAAGAATTCACATACCCTCTTTCCAGCAGCATTTTGTATGGATGTTCAAGAGTTCAATGACGTATTTTGTAAAATGCTCTTGACAAAAATAATTCTGATAATCCCTGCCTCTCACTTCACAGGAAAGATTGACATGGTGAAATCCAAATGGGGCTTGGCGCTGGCTGCTGTGGTGACGGTTCTCAGCTCTCTACTCATGTCTGTGGGACTCTGCACCTTGTTTGGCCTGACGCCCACGCTGAACGGAGGGTAGGAGCTCAGCCAAATCACACCTTCATTCATACCATTAGAATGATTCTGTGCATCAGTAGCACAGGGCTTCTATAGACTTAATCCCTCAGGAATTAAAATGTCACTGTTTGATCTCTGAGCAGGTTGATGTATAACCAGACGTCAATAATAATGATAGCAGTTTAGGGGAATTATATTGCCAGGAAGTGTTTGAGTGGGCAGGGATAGTTGTTCGCCAGCCTATAAGGTTGCATGTATGGAGCACAAGCTGTCCAAACAAATTTGACTTGGTTCACTAGGACAGGCTGCAGTCAATACATACACACTATCTAGGCCACATGTGTACTCCATGTTGATCCAAGATACAACATAGTTATTGAAAGTCAAGTCTTCAGCTAATGACAGAATGCTAGAGTGAATTTTTCTGTTAGGATTTTATCATCAATAATGAGCTAGTTCCTCACGTAAAAAAATTTTTCACAGTAGCATATTTTTTTCACATCAGACATTATTTAAACAATTTTCTTTCTTGTTAGTTTTGTTTGATTTTCAAAGGGTTATTTGTTTTGTCTGCTGCTGTTCTGCAGGGAAATCTTCCCTTACCTTGTGGTGGTAATTGGTTTGGAAAATGTCCTTGTCCTCACCAAGTCTGTTGTTTCAACGCCTGTCGACCTTGAAGTCAAGCTGCGTATTGCTCAAGGTCAGAGATGATGCAATAATCTGCACTGTTAAAATATGTGCACTGAATTTTTCTGTCCTTTTTTCAATAGAAGTACAGCCCATTCAGTACTAAGCACTTAGTCTTACTGTTGTGTAGTGACACTTATAAAGTTTTTTATAATATATGAATTTATTTTTTGCCACTAAACTATTTGCAGATTAGGTTTAAAAACTATATATAAAAATATAGAATGTCAAAATTGCTACATATTTTTGAAAAATACTGCTTTGAAGATTTTATTTATTGTAGGTAACTTTCACAGACCTAAAAAAAAAAAATTTCCATAAAGTCCTTAGCAACCTCTTGTGCAGTTTGACATTTTTTTGAAAGTATGGGATGGGAAAATTAGACCAAATTAAATGTCACCTATTCTGGCAAAGCTCTGTATTTTCTATTTTTTGGTTCTGTCTTAAGGTCTAAGCAATGAGAGCTGGTCCATCATGAAGAATATGGCCACTGAACTGTGCATAATCCTCATTGGATATTTCACATTTGTGCCAGCAATTCAGGTGAAGCTCTTGTAAATAACTCAAATATATGATCTGCTTTTGGTGGTAGTTGTACAGTTCGCCCGGGGGGGGGGGGGGGGGGGGGGGGGGGGGGGGGGGGGGGGGGGGGGGGGGGGCGGGGGGGGGGGGGGGGGGGGGAAGGGGGGGTGGGGGGGTTGGTTCAAACACTTACACTTCCCCTACCCCTTTTTCTTATGTGTGTAGGAGTTCTGTCTGTTTGCTGTGGTCGGTCTGGTGTCCGACTTCTTCCTGCAGATGTTTTTCTTCACCACTGTGCTGTCTATTGACATCCGCCGCATGGAGGTGCGAACCACCCACACAGAGAACATTCTGGAAAATTTATTTTACAGTTCAGCAAAAAATACATGAATCATTCATTGCTTCATTTGAGTATCTGGAATGTTCATTTTTATTGTATCGCCTTCCCCAACTCTCACGTCTCTGTATAAACAGTTGGCTGACCTGAACAGGCGTCTCCCAGCTGAAGCGGGGATGCCTCCACCTAAACCAGGCCCTTTACGTCCACGAGAGACGCCTCCGCCACCCCGCCCTTCTCCCCACACCATCACCCTGCAGGCTCCTGCGTTCCGGAACCTCCGCTTGCCCAAGAGGCTCAGGGTGGTGTACTTCCTAGCCCGCACTCGCCTGGCACAGAGAATCATCATGGTAAAAATTACACCCTTCTAAGATTCATTGTGACATTTTGAGCTGGTAGCCAGCGGCTATCACAATTGCAATATTAAGAATAAATAATTAATAATGGCCTTTAATCTTTAAATAAATAATTTAAAGAAATTAATACTTTTATTCAAAAAAGGATGCATTAAAGTGCTCAAAAGTGACAGTAAAGACATTATAATGTTCCAGAATATTTCTGTTTCAAATAAATTCTGTTCTTTTGAACTTCCTATCCATCTAAGAATCCTGAAAAATATTAAGGCAGTACAAACTGTTTTCAATAATGATAACTACAAAGAAACCTTATTGTCAATATACATAATAAGTCTGAAGTAATGGCTGCTGAACAATTCAGCTTTGCATCATTAAAAATCATCTAATAAATTACCTTTTAAAATAGTAAAATAGAAAACATTTTATTTTAACGGTGTAATGATATTTAACAAGAGTTCGTTTTTTTTGCATGTATTATTAAAGGGTTCATATGATGGCGATTTGGTCAGTTTTCCTGTCTCGGCTTTGGAGTGTTACAAGCTGATTGTGCATAGATAATATCCCTGAAGTTGCAAAGACTAAAGTTTTAAAACCAAAGAGATATTCTTTATCAAGTTAAGACTCTGCCACGCCCCCCCAAAACGACTCGTTCTAACACAACCCCGCCACATATCTACCTCACTATGTGGAGATATTTGCATAATGCCAGCCAAATGTGCACGCAAAGAAAGAAGGCGTGGTTTCAGTAACCGCAGTTAGTGTTGAAGGAGCATGTCAGAGAGACGCTGTGTGTTCTAGGCGAAAGCAAAAGCACTTTAATTTGGCCTTCCGGAAGTAGATCCAATTAGGAATCATTGGCTAAGATTTATTTACAACAGAACAGCAATGCATTTTAATGGACGACCGTTTCGTGAACCTATGAGAGGAGGTAATTCTGACTTTGCTATGACAATCTGGGGCTTCTGAATCAGCTACTGTTTTGTTATTAGCTAAATTAAGTTGTTTGTGTGCACGCACGCACGCGTGCATGTGTGGGTGATATAAGAAGAGAGAGACATCACAGTGTAGTCAGGCATCTTAAAACGTTCGTGGCTTGTGTATTGCAAACACATAACAGCTTCATCACTGTGTCTGTCACGTGACTCTGTTCCCCTTTCGGGCTCTTTATTTTGAAAGATGAAGCTCGCGATTATGGTAAGAGGGTTACATTTCCCACCGAAGTCTATGTCGGTGTTCGGCATCCAATCCTGCACTGGGTCATCTGGCCAATGCAGCGTCATTACTGACGCTTGTCGGAAGATGGACTTTGTAGAAACCGAGCGTTTGAGGAGACATTTCTAGAGTACGCTACAAATAATTTTAGCAGTATTTGCAAATAATGTGTTTTTTGAACATTAAAGAATGTCAACATTAAAGAATGTCAACATTCTGTTACACCAAATACACAAAATAATGATCTTTAAAAAAGCATCATATGACCCCTTTAATCAAATAAATGTAGCCTTTGTAAGCAAAGAGACTTATTTTAAAAACATTAAAAGTCTTACTGAACCCAAACTTTTGAACAGTCTAAATTAAATAAATTTAAAAAAGAAAGAAAGCATAAAAGAATGTTTTATTTTATCTGAATGTGTTGTCCATTTATTTAATAGGTTGGCACTGTGATCTGGATTGGGATCTTGGTTTACACGGACCCTGCTGGTCTGAGGACTTTGCTTGCTGCTCAGGTGTCAGAGCAGAGCCCTCTTGGGGAGGCGGGGCTTCCTCCACACCTGGGCGTTGCTCCAGTGTTTCCTGGTGGACACCCAACCAGTACACTGAGCGTGCTTCCTGCCCCTGAACCCACTCCTCTACCCGAAAACCAATCCCAGGGTCACCGAGCAGCCCGCCCAGAAGTTGTCCCTGTGTCCAGCCCCCAGATCGCTTGGGGCCCTGAGGATGAGGAGCTATGGAGGCGGCTTTCTTTCCGCCACTGGCCCTCACTTTTTAGCTATTACAATATCACTCTTGCAAAGAGGTGGGCTACTCTCTCATTTCTTGATAGATTATATGGTTTTGACCCTTTCTTATTTCTAAAATCTTATTTTGTCTTTTGTGTAACATACTTATGCCCCTGTCTGTTGCCCTCAGGTACATCAGCATTCTTCCAGTCATCCCCGTCACGCTCCATCTAAGCCCACAAGAGGCCATAGACACACGCCATCCCCAGGATACACACCACGCTCCTCCTCCCAGCATCAAGACCTCCGATCTACAGGCAGACCTCACACTCTACAAGTCAGTGTCACACTTCAGCTGTTTGGGTGTTCTACCTGCTTTTATAAATGTCACTAATTCAGTTTGAAGTATTATAATAAATTAACCATAACATGGGCAACAATGCACCAGATGTTTAAGAAATGAAGCCACAAAGATACATTACTACTTTTCTATTGTTTTTGTTTATTTAATTTTTTTGATTTTATTTAAAAGTTTGGGGTCTGTACGATTTTTAATGTTTATGAGAAGTCTCTTATGTTCATCAAAGCTGCATTTATTTCACCAAAAATACTGTAAAAACATTAATTTTGAGAAATATGTTAAGATACTAATCAGTTATTTTAAATTATAATAATATTTTGAAATGTAATTTATTGTTGTGATGGTAAAGCAGGATTTTCATCAGCCATTACTCCAGTCTTCAGTGTCACATGATTCTTCAGAAATTATTCTGATATGCTGATTTGGTCCTCACATAACATTTCTTACTATCAGTGTTGGAAACAATTGAGCTGCTTAATATTTTAGTGGAAACCATGATAGGATGAATAGAAAATTCAAATGATCAGCATTTATTAGAAATATAATTTTTGTAACTTTACTGTCACTTTGGATCAATTAAATACATCCTTGCTGAGTAAAAGTATTAATTATACTGACCCCAAAATTTTGAATGTTTAATTTTTTTTATGAATTTACTATAGGATTGAAGCACGACATAAATGTATAGCATGCTATACATTATGGTATTGCATTTTAATTTTTTTTATATTCATATTTCCCTCAAAAATTTCAGTGGGCAAATATATTGCCCATTAAGAAAATGTAAACTAATACCCTTTTTTTTTATTGTGTAATTCTAGTTGTAACTTAACTTACAACAAGAATTGTGACACCACAGAAACAAATTCTACCAGCCTTGTCGTGTTACAATAAATAAAAAACTCTGTCATAAAACACCTACGCTATTTGGGTGTTCACCAGAGGGTTGTAAGAATAAGAATGTAATTTTTTTGTTCTTTTGTTCACCTTGGTGTATTTATAGATCAGACAGTAGTCATTCATTGGTAATCTGTAAGTTGCTCAATGACTTTTCTCAGAAAACATATATTACCTCTTTCCTTTGTGGTCTTTCTGTGAACAAATCTCAAGGATTTAAACCTCATGGTCAAAATATTCTTTCAAAGAAACACTTTCATTCTTCATTTATACATGGAAAAACTGTCACTGATTAATTACGAGTGCTCATTCATATCTCATACTAGCACACATTGGAGATCCAAATATCTGACTGCAGAGACGAACAATAGTCTCTCTCATTCACAATTAAACACACTCAGCTTGTGGTGTTCAAGGTCATTGTTCCAAGGCCCCATTCTTATCTATGAGGCCATTATGGTTGTTAGATACACATCAGTTGGATGTAGGTCAGTTTGCTTTAAAATTTGGCCCTGCTCCTAATTCTTCCCTTGGCCCCCTGCCTGCGTTTCTTGTTTTCTGTGCTGTATTTACCCTGTGAGGACAGATCAAGAGTATGTGCATGTGCTCAGATGTTGTTCAACTTTCTGCATGTAATGCTAACCTTTGAGTTCCCATTCCTGGAGGTGGGTGGACTGGAATTTCAAGAGAGGCTTGTTTTGCTGGGGCTCATGCTCATTTGCCAACTTTAAATTGATTGATTGACCCATTCATTAAAGGTGAAGTGTGTAGTGTCTGTGTCAGTAGGGAACCACACAGATTTGGAAAAAAATAAGGAGTGTTTAATGTCAGGTTTCTCAAACACTCCCCCTTCTGGCATTGTTTGGACTAATGGCTTTTTTATTATTTTGACATAATTTATTGTCATGTGTGTGTTTGTTCAGGGTGGCAGCTCTTGGACTTTTCGCCGGTGTGGTGTTAGTTCTCTTACTCTTCTGTCTGTATCGTGTGCTCTGCCCTCGGAACTATGGGCAGAATGGGGTGCCCCATGGTCGCCGTCGCCGTGGAGACATGCCCTGCGACGAGTACGGCTACTCGCCGCCAATCAGTGAAATTTCCCCTCTGCTGCTGAGAGGCCACAGCATGGTGAGAATCGAATTGACATGCACTGACATGTTTCCATAAATGCACTCTGGGATTTATAAAATTACCTTTGGCATCTCTTCCCAGGACATTGAGTGTCTGGCCAGTGATGGCATGCTGCTGGCCAGCTGTTGTCTGGCGGGACAGATCCGTGTGTGGGACGCACAGACAGGAGACTGTCTTACTGTCATACCCAACAATGGGTAAGGAAATGTATAAACTCAATTAAACAGACCTGCACCCACTGTATGGCCCCTAATAAATGTAATATTCAAAAAATATGTATATGCTGTCGTATTTTTAAAATACAGTATATATTCTAGTATTTTTTTTTATCTGTATTATTCATTATTTGTATTTTTACGTATGTGTATCCACTGTTAGTCTGCGCAGGAGCAGCAGCAGTGGTTGTTGGGAGCACCGTGATGGCTGGGATCACGTAGGTGCTTGTGAGACCGAGAGCCTCTTGGGGGCAGACTTTCGGGAACCAGGAGGAGCTGTGGGAGGACCAGATGTAGATATTTTCCCAATAAGGAGGAGGACCACCCCTGCACGCCCTGCCCTGTTTGGGGACCAGCCGGACCTCACCCCTCTCATCGACACCAACTTTGGGTCTTCGCCCCCATCTCAGACTTTAAGCAGCTCTGGCTTTGATTTCGGGGGATTGGTGGAGAAAGCGTACCAGGAGCATGAGCCCTCACCAACACTTGCCTTCCCACCTTCTCCTCCAGCTTCACAACAAAGGCGACGTAGCCTCGGGGACCAGCCTGTTTTACCCCCAGAGCTCCCCCCACAGAATAATGGCGACTGGGACAGTTCAGTGTGGGCCATGGAGCTGAGGGGTAACCTCATTGCCACGGGCCGCAGCAGTGGCAAACTGGAGGTGAGAGAAAGAGAGGGCTTTTATAAGGATAGCATTGATTTATCAATGTGATTAATATGATGTCCTTATTTTCTTGCTTCTCACTGTTCTATCAGCTGTGGGATGCAGTAGAGGGATCATTACGGTGCAGTAATGAAGATGGAGTATCTGGAATCACTGCCTTGGCTTTTCTCAATAACAGGTGCATTTCATAATAACGTGAAGCTCATATATAAGCCACACTCATTTCACGCTCAACCACCGGACTTATGTTTTCCTGCTAATGGGGATATTTTCAATTGCAGAATTGTGGCAGCTCGTTTAAATGGCTCACTGGATTTCTTCACAGTGGAGATCACCAAGCCCCTTGGGTTGTTGCAGTATCGCGGTGAGTTGTGTCAAAATAATTTAAAAAAACTTTGACATTTCCAGGGCTGGTTTTGTCATTTTTTCATTCAAATAAATGAAATCATGGAAGTGATCATTTTTATTTTGAATGTATTTTATTTTTTTTTTCAGCTAGAATTTTTGTCTATATTTTCTGAGTGTGATTTCTATAAAATGAACAGTAAATCGAAATGGAACAACCAAACAAAAAAAAGCCTAACATAAAGTCATGGAAATCCATTGGATCAGAAAGCATGGAAACCCTAAAAACAGGAAGATAAACACTGACAGTTACTCACAGGAGAAAGTGGAGGACCAAAATAAGAGGCATTTTAAGCATTTTTCCTGATTTTGTGTGTTAGGACCTCCAGGCCGAGGCAGTCTGCCCCCTTCCCCCTGTTACAGCAGCGAGGATGTGATCAGCTGTCAGCTGACGCGCTCAGTGCAGTGTGCCCACCAGAAGCCCATCACTGTGCTCAAAGCTGCCGCTGGCAGAGTGGTCACCGGCAGCCAGGACCATACAGTCAGGGTAAGGACCATATGACACACACACACACACACACACACACATCAAGCATGTAGAAATCTTCAGAATTCATTAGAATGTTTTTAAAAGTGGTAAAATATCTTAAATAGGGCAGATAATGCAACAGTTTGGTTATTGAAGGCATTATTAGATATAAAAAAATTTTTAATACAAATATAAGGTTGTGTGGAACTGTGTGAGTTCAGATTCTGGAAATCTGCAGAGCTTCCTGTGGGCACAGGTTTTGTGCAAGCCTACAGTTAACTCATGCTTTAGTTTGTTTATTTATTTGACATTTTTCTTTTATAGGTGTATCGTTTGGAAGATTCTTGTTGCCTCTTCACCCTGCAGGGCCACTCAGGTGGTATAACTGCCATATACATAGACCAGGTCAGAATCACGTCACTAGATCACACATATACACCTGCAATTTTGCCATTCATATTTTTGATTTACAATATTTGTGATTTAACTGAACACGTGGTAGATAGATGGATGGATGGATGGATAGGTAGACAAAGATAGATATATGGTTAGTTGGATAGATGGGTGGATCGATAGATTGATGGAAAATTGATTAAAAAAAATTTGTGCTATGTTGTAGACCATGGTCCTAGCCAGTGGGGGCCAAGACGGCGCCATCTGCGTGTGGGACGTCCTAACAGGCAGCCGAGTGAGCCATGTGTACGGTCACCGTGGTGATGTCACCTCATTGGTTTGCACAACTTCCTGTATCATTAGCAGTGGGTTGGATGACCTCATTTGCATTTGGGACCGTAGCACAGGCATAAAGCTGTACTCCATACAACAGGTGGGCAATTATGAGAATTAGGACTGCAGGATTTTATCAACAAATCAGCATATTGTGATTTGTTATTAATTAAATAATATCTCTTATGTCTTTCTCTCTGTTTCAGGAGGTGGGCTGTGGGGCCAGTCTAGGGGTGATTTCTGAAAGCCTACTGGTGACGGGAGGACAAGGTTGCGTGTCATTTTGGGACCTGAACTACGGGGACCTTCTGCAGACGGTGTACCTGGGCCAGAGCAGCGAAGGTCAGAGCGTCAGGCAGCTCCTGGTTCTGGACAATGCCGCCATAGTCTGTGACTTTGGTAACGAGCTCAGCCTAGTCTACGTGCCCTCTGTTCTGGAGAAGTTGGATTGAACACACACAAACACCAGCCCACAGATTTAGGGAATTTTCAGAGCGGCCGGCACAAAAGCACTCACCCTTTAACCTGTATCACTGCAAGTTCATTGCAGACATGAATGACGTTTCTCGTGTCCTCTCGTGTACCACCCTACACTTAGTAGGGAGGGAGTGGCCACTTTCTACCACATCCAAACAGGATGTAAATGCAAAACCTGATTGTTTGGTGTTAAGCAGGCCTCTGATGCTCCATTGGAGAACACCATACAGAATATTCTGTGTATGAATCCGGACAGAATTACATGAGGCTAGTACAATAGCTGCTGACAGTGAGAGGTGGCTCACTTGACCTGCCTTAAGATGTCTGTTTGTGTGTATGTTGAGTGGTAACAAGCTCACGGTGAGAATGCCAGGCCGCCCAGTCCAGAAACTCTCAGCTGTGTGACAGCTAGAGGTGAGAGAGTTCACAATAATATGTTTGCAGAAGGAGAGGAGGAACAAGAGGTGGTTGATGGGGCTGAAAAAGGCATAGATATTTCCTGCTGAAAGGAGTGTTTTTTTGTGTGCAACTTATCTTTGAGTGTTTGAATCTTCAGAAGTGTTCAGGTTATGTTGCACCCCATAATCTAAAGAATTCTTTGAGGTTTGATTAAAGACTACAGGCAAAGTTCGAACATCTTAGGCAACTCTCTAATATATATCTACGTATAATATATAAGATATAAATTATATATATTATTATGTATATTTATGTGTATCTTTATATAGGTGGATTTATATATGTATTATATACATTTATATATGTTATATGAGTGTGTATATATTTTGATGAGCAATTAAACAGGGCCCTGCCTTTATACATACTATAGCAGTATTTTTATCATTACAAATTATATATATATAGGATTTTGAATTTGTTTATTTAGAAAACAAATAAATCATGGATGATGTTTATTACTTACAAGCAGTCACAGCAATGCCTTTTTTTTTAAAGTTTATATTTGTTTTTTTTTTCTTTTCATTTATATTTTCAGTCTAGAGAATTTGGGAGGGGGTGCCTAATTGTCACAAAAATAATGTCGCAATGCAAATAATGTTTATGATCTTTAAAGTGGCCTCAGTTTATGTAATTTCTTATTTTCTTTTGATTTTGGGGTGAATTATGAACTGGATTCTGTGTTTCTGTGAGTGGTTGTGTTTGTAAGAGCATACTGTATACGTCTGACTCGGGTGAGGGGGGGGATCTGTTTTTAATATTGAAATCAATTATTTATTAGTGAAATTTCTAACAATTTGTATGAAACTTGGCATATAGATAAGTTAAAGTGGAGATGTGGTCATAAATTTTAATATGCAAGAAAACCTTTGACTAACTTACACCGTAAATAATATGATCATATTAAGTCAGTTACTGACAGATGCCAGGCAGCAAGATGGGGTATCTAGAGAAAAGAGAAAGGGAGCCATTCTCATTCCAGTCCTGCCTTAAACACATGAAAAATCAGTTCCTTGGCACAATTATTAATTATACACTATTTTCTTATTTTCCTGTATTAAAATGTGTTTTTGTTGTAGAGTCATGAGCAGTTTACAGGTTTCTCTGAGATTGTTGACCATTAGTTGTTACTGGATATTTGGGCCCTGTTTGTAAATGTGTGTATGATTAAAACATTAGTATATCCAATCCAGTCCTGCAGAAGCCACACTAATGTGTGCATTGGTTTGGCCTATTTTTCATATAGCCATATTAGTCAACCAATTGTGTGGTTATCTTTCAGGACAAATGCACACATTTGTGAGAACTGAAATTGAAATATTAAAATGCACTTTGAGACTTCTTTAGTTTCATTAGACAGTAGGCAGAGACTTAAATATGCTTCATTTACAACATTTTCTACACACAGGTTTGTCCGAATGTGCATTCCATGATACAATTTATGGGGGGGGGGGGGGGGGGGGGGAAAAAAAAAAAATTATTTATGGTTGGGTAAGAAAATATACCAAAAGTGTCCCCATTTTCAATGCAAATGAGTCTTCTTGCTGCACTTTAAATCTTATCAATTTGAAAATCGATGCTTTAAACTTGAAGGAGTTTGCTTTCATTAAAAGGACCCGAGCACTGCAGTGCAAGGGCCTTATTTGAATTGCTCCATTTTTTATCACAGATTTTTGTTTTATTAATTCCCCCTATTCGTTTGATTTTTGCAAAAACATAACTATAGTCCCCAAAACCGTTGAAACCAGTTTTTTGGTTGCGGAAAATGATTTTCCATCTTATCAAGTCAATAGAAATGCACATGACTCAGTGAGTTATTAGCCATGTTTTATGAATGTAAATATTAGTTAATAATGTTGGTGAGAGAACTGGTGTTCAGTTAGTTAATTTTATAAACTACATGCTTGAAACATGTAGTACATTGGTCGCACCATTGTAGCTAGTTGGGGCTTTTTTAATATATATATATATATATATATGTATGTGCATTTTTCAGTGGGTTTGTGATTGTGGCATTGATATGGCTGCACTTTCATAAGACCAACTGGTCTTACAGACTGTGCGACTGTTGTGTGTAGAGCAAGGATGCTCAAATCTGTTTAAACATGAAAAAGCAATCATTTTCACCATGATGTGATGGATGGCCATTTATCACTCAAGAACAAATGTACGGCTAGCAGATGGGAATAGTCCTGAATTATTTATGAGTGGTTAAAACTTTTTTACCATCGTGTTTTTAGGGTGTCATTTAATGAGATTAAGCATTAACCACATGAGGACAGAGTGCTGAGAGAAGACAATGATTTATAATCATTTCCGTGACCATACTGAAAAGCATCATTTACTTGATGGCAGGGTTGCTGCCACATATTATGGCAGCAGTTTTATTGTGAGGAGTGAAATAGCTCCAAGCTCCATTGTGTTGATTTTACTGTGCGCTCACCCTTCCCAGAGGAGCACATTCCTAGACATGATCGATGCATGCGGTATTGAAGTGAAATAGTGCTCTCAACTTGCTGTATCTTACTGCTGCTGAAGTAGAAATGGGGTGGAGGATGTTTAAAGTGATGTGAAATGCCTGAATGTTGCACTGTTTCTTAAGATTGGGAGGGGGCAGAGAGACTGGGTGTAAATATTTTGTCTTTTTTGGGGGGGCCTGCTCTGCCCTCTTCTCAGTCTTTTCCAAATACACTACACAGTGTACCAGACAGTAGAGGATGTAACTAATGCTCTGTTTTATTTTTAACACGGGGGGGAAAAAAACCTTTGTACTAATTCGCAAATAAAAAGGCTTTCATACAAAGTGATTTCTTTTTCTTTGTCCTCATCTGTTAAACTTCTGGTATTAAAGTTATATTCTGGGTTAAATATAACAATTTATCAACATCATTTGTAGCTTGCTGTAAAATAACTTAGAATGCATTGACAGTAATGCACTTTAAAAATTAGCTTAGTGGTACAGGATTTTACAATTTTAAATGAAGCAAAATTGCAATTGAACCTGAGAGTAAACATGCATTTATTGAAAATAATATGATATGAATTGCAACCTGAGAGTAAGGCAAGTAATGACAAGTTTTCAGAACAAATAACAAATTTGAATGTGTGATGTGCTGCAGACTGGGTAAATATCACTATAAAATAAATTATTTACAGTTCAAACATAACGCGTTATGGCATCTACCACCAGGGGCTAATGAGCCCATGCTAACCAAAAAAAAAAACTTTGTCTTTTCATATTTTTGCTATTTTTATTTGAAAAACAAATCAAATGACACCATTATATTCACATTTGTTAAGATTTATTTACACCGTTCAAAGAATGACCAGTTAGAATCAACTCATAAAAATGCTATGATTTCTGAAGTGATTCAGAAATGTAAGTGTTTTAAGTATAACGAGTACATCAAGTCATATCAAGTAGTATTTTCATCACCAGCTTCAATTTGTTCCTACATATACTTTCCAGATCACTGTAGCTCAAAGACAGGTGCGGTGACTAATAATATACAACCCACAGTGCAAGCAGCATGTGTACAAAGGGCGAGCAGATAGTCGTTCAATCAAACTGTTAATATGTTTTCTGATAATGACAACCGTAGCTTGAATCACACTTTTTCTATCACACTGTTTCCATTCTCAATGTTTATATTTTTGGTGTAGAGGCAGATGCCCACTGCAGAAGAACCAACACTCAGGCACCTTACAGGCAATCACAAACACCATGGCATTAGGAGTGCATGCTAGGAGACAAGACTGGATTTACGCAATGTAACCTGAAACACCAGGATCAGTGCTGGAAAAATGGCAACTGAAAAAACTTTTCAGAACACAAGCGGACAGACTTACAGTGATGAGGTCCAAGAGGCATGAACATGGACAAGATGTTACACAGGGTCAGAAACAGTTCATAAGAGGACTGCCTGTGGGGGAGAAGATAAAAGAGAGCTCCGTTATGTTGTTTCAGCTTTTGTTGAGTGTCCAGAGAGGATCCAAACTACTGAGCGGATCGTCGCCCTCTGGTGGTCCCTGCAGGCCTTTGCCTTCTTGCGGCTGAAGGAAGCTTTGCTTGCTAATCCGCTGTTTGCCTCGATGGGCACTGTCCAGAGTAAAGGCTTCAGGTGTGAGAGAAGCAAGCAGATCTAAAGATGAGGAGGTGGGCGGAGAAGGAGCATGAGGTGCTGCTTCAGTGGATGGCTGGTGATTTGAGATTGGAGATGCAGGAGTGGACCCAGTGAACCGATTCCCTTTGCCACTAGGAGGTGAAGGTGACTGCGTCTTGCCTGGAGAAGAGGTGCAAGAGAGGGGGGGACTGATGGAACCAGGCATAGCTTCATAAAGCGGGTCCTGAGAAGGCTGAAGTGACAATTCTGTAGGATCTGGTTCCACTGTGCTTGCCGCTTCGGAAACAGAGGGAATCTGGTCTTGGAAGCAGGGACTCATTTTTCCCATCAATCACTGAGTGGTATCGAATGCTAAGTTTGGCCACAGTAGCCTGTATGGAACTAATAGGCATGTCTCCTCCTAGAACAATGTCCTGAGATTCCTGCTGGGGTATGACTAAAAAAAAAAAAGTACAAAATATTAGATAAACAATCACACTGCTGTTCAGTTCATAAAAAAGACACGTAAATAAGAAATAAGTGGTTACCTTCAATGCTATATTATTTGAGGTCCTGGTGCAAGGGGATGTAATAATGCCGTGACGTTGCAGAACCTGCTCTGTATGTTTAAGAACAGCCTCATAGCAAAATTTGAGGTGAAGCTGTGGAGGTTTTTTAACAAAAGTACCATTAAATGATATCAACTGAATGCTCTTTGCAAAATCTCAAACCTCATTGAGTGTGTACCATTTACCTTCTCTTGCAGCATGTTCTTCCTCTGCTGCCTCATCTTCCTCACCAGCTGGATCAGGTCAGGTATACCATTGCCAGCCTCAATTTCTTGCAGCGCTGCATAAAGCAGACAGAAGGCACCAGTACGGCCAACACCAGAGCTATGAGAAACAGAAACAAAAAAGTAAATGTACTACTTCTCTACTTTTGCTTAGCCTTGTCTATGTGGGAATTATACTCTCATTCCGGGCGTAATAATCAAGGAACTTTGCTGCCGTACCATGGTTGCAGCAGGCGTAATGATATTACGCAGCGCCTGAAAATAGGCTAACTTCCGTCAACATCACCAACGTGACCACCTGCTTGCACAGGGAGCGTGCTGGGGACTATTTTCAGGCGCTGTGTAATATCATTGCGTCTGCTGCACCCATGGTACGGCAGCAAAGTTCCTTGATTATTATGCCGGAATGAGAGTATAGTTCCTAGCCATATCGGCCTAGAAAATCGCAACTTTTCATTTTCCGTCGCTCTTAGTACACGATGTATCTACAGAAGATTCAAGTTTTAAATAGAAAAATATAGAAACTCTTTGGTCATTTTTGAGCGAGATGCTAACGGTCTAATCAGATTCAATGATCTATGCTAAGCTACAGCTAAAAGTGCTACCGCCAGACCCGGAGATCTGCTGAATGGATTCGAAAATGGTAAAAGTCAACTGTTTAACTCTAGGGGAGTGGGAAAATGAGCCTATTTTCAAAAATAGTGGAGTGTTCCTTTAAAGTATGGTACCTGCAGTGCACTATGACTGGAGTGTGTAGTGGGCGCTGAAGCAGGTAATGTCCATGGACTTCTTGAATAAAATGGATGAGGTTGCTTTTACTCTCTGGAAGACCCCTTTTTGTAAAAAATAAAAACAAAGTTATTGTTTTGAGAGGTAGTAATTTTAATAGGCTGACTGCGTAATACTGTTTAAGAATGAGTCCTCACAGTTCAGGCCATGAAGTAAACTGAAGGTGTACGACGGTGCGTTTCAAACTTTGGTCGGGGGCTGATACTGGCGTTCCGCTATCTGCAAAAAAAAAAAAAACGTCTCTATATGGGTAGGGGAAGGCTCGTTCAGAGTGGTCAGGGTAAGGGACAGTCCGCCTGAGTCAAGTTGTTGGCCTCTCTCTGATGGAAAGTATCGCAACACCTTTTGCCGAGAATAAAATGAAACGCATTGTAAATCATTTAAAATTATGTCAAAAGCCAGTGAGATTCTAGAACTTTGCAGAAAGAAAAAAAAAAAAAAAAACAAAAACCTTATTGCAGAATATTACCCTTCTCCGGTTCTAGCTCAGACACTAACATGACGATTACAGAAACTCTTCTGTCTGCGTAAAACCCTGAGCCAGAATTCTACTGCAGTGGCCATCGAGAGGGAGGCCTGTGTTGCAATGACCGTTGGGGGGGGGGGCCAGTATGAAGATAGGTCCTCAATGAAACTGGCATTGATGTAATCATCTTTACCGGAGTGTAAGACAACACGATTGCAGTCGTAAGGCATCACATCCTGATGGCGGTTTTTCATGGTGTAGCAACGAGCAATAGCAATAGAGAGCTGGCGAGTATCCTTCTCCTGCTGCTCTTGCAGTTCTTTCCATTGGGCATCAAGTTTTGACAGACCGCCCTCCCATGTTGGGCGCTCTAAGGACTGAACTGTTGATCTAAACTGTTCTAGCTGTGCACTGAGTTTCGAGACCCTCTCTGGTGCTTGGTAAGGGTCACCTTGGATAAGTCTCACACCCTCAGCTTTTTTTCTGTGATGTTCCTCCTTAGGGTCAGCTTTTGTGGGTAGTAAGACATTTGCGGTGTCCTTAGTGCCTCCATGCTGGCTCTCGGGGCTTGAGGAAAGCAAGTCATCAGTACTAGAGTTCTGTTGCTGAAACAAAGTGGACTCAGATGGAGTCATGGGACCAGTGGGTGTTGGAGCCTGAACTGAGGACTGCGGCAATGTTGCTCCTCCAACTGGGGTTAGAGCAGGAGATGGTTGCTGGGTGACCATACCAAGGGAGGGAGGACCAGGAGAGGGAGAAGGTGATGGGGCAGGAGAAGGTAGCACATGAGGCTGTGGTGCCCCTGGTGCTCCTGAGGATGGAGGTATCATGCATTGAGGCCCTGGTGGAGCAGCAGCTACAGGATGCTGCATTGGTCCAGAAGGAATGTTTCCACCTTGTGGAACAGCGTAAGATATTGGGCCTCCTGGGGGTAGCTGTTGTGGGGCTAAAGGCTGTGAAGTGGGTGGCTGGGACTGTGGCTGCAGAGCTGCCACAGACTGTTTTGAAACCATAGGAACAACTCCTGGAAAACTCAAAGGTGCAGAGCTAGGAGCAATTGTTGGCTGAGGTTTGTAGATATTGTGAGGGAGTGCTGGAGGACAGGACTGGGGAAGGATTTGAGGATGATGGTGGTTTTGATGCTGTGAAGGATTGCTAGGGTGAATTTGTATCTGTGATGAAAGAGGGCCATGGGGGACCTGAGGTTGAACAGGAACAGTAGCCCTCAGAGGGACCGCTGGGTACGCTGGCTGTTGGTTGGGTTGATGAGAAGGAATAATCTGTGACTGGGGGCAGTGAGATAGCGGTTGGGAGACTGAGGGCATTTGTGGATGAGTGGAAGGAGACATGTGAATGGATGGTGCAAGCATTTGTGGCTGTTGGGGCATCTGTTTGGAAGCAGAAGGTATCTGCATATGGGGTGCAGGGCCTAAATGATGAGAGGGTGGGGGTATCTGGGGGTGAGGAGGACCTGGTAATTGACTGAAGGGAGGTGTTTGGGGCTGTGAAGCAGGGGGAATCTGTTGATTGACATGTGCTAAGTGTGACATTGATACAGAGTGCACTGGTTGGGAGGATGGAGGCATTTGCTGATTAACATGAGCTAAGTGTGGCATTGACACAGAAGGCACTTGTTGGGAGGATGGTGGCATCTGTGGAGGCATGCCTGGATGGGGCATCTGGCCCGGGGTGACAGTGTTAACTTGTGGAGGTTGGGACTTCGGAACAAATGAGACAGGGGGGTAACCCTGATGGGGCTGCACATGGGTAGCTGGAGCTCTAAACTGTCCTTGGATTTGAGGTTGATGAAAGTTTGGTGGTCCTGGTTGTCTTACTTGAGCCATGTACTGTGGGAATTGAGGCTGAGGCCCAGGCAAAGGTCTTGGCATTTGCTGTTGAGTTGGTACAGGTGGGTAAAACGGCTGTGGTTGAGCAAATACCTGCTGAGGTTGAGGCTGTGGATGATGGGCTGGCATTGCCTGTCGAGGCTGGCTTATGGGAACAACAGGTTGTTGCATGTACTGGACATGGGGTGTCATCTGAGGTGGAGCAGCATACACTGATGACACTGGTGGCATCGGGTGGTGTCGGCCAGGAGGATGCATAATTGCCTGGACAGATGCAGGACTGTAGCTTGGAATAGGTGTCTGTACACTATCCACTGTAGTGGTGGAAGGTCGGACTGGAGTGACTGGTGGGCCGGGTTGGTTCTGTGAAGATGGAGGGCAGTACCCAGACACAGATGGTGGTGGAAGGACCTGAGGGTTGGGCAGTTGTGGGAACTGTTGTTGTGCCAGAGGAGGCTGGTGAAGACTGTGACTGAAACTCTGAGACAGGGGAGGTGTTGGAAAACAGGAGATCTGAGCAAGAACTTCAGGAGACGGTAAATTTGGAGGAAATCTGTGTTGCGTATAGAGTAAAGCAGAGTTAACTCCAGGCCAGCGCAGAATAGAGCTAGCAGTGGCTCCGGAAAGTGCAGCATGATAACCAGATGGTGGAATGCTAAGTTCAGGAGGCAGGCTGCGTAGCTCTTCTGGGAGATCTCCACCAAGGGCTAGGATAGCAGCACTCAGCTCTGCCAGTGCAGGGTCATTTAAGTTGGCAGGATCCACACTTTGGCCTTTCTTTGGAGGTGGTTTTGGGGCAGTGGGTCTTTGGGGCGCCTTTTTTTTTAGCTCCCTGTCAAACGTTAATCAGAGTCAAATTAGAACTAAAATTGGACACAACACATTAAACTTTCTATTAAAAACAAGAAAGAAAAGAATTGTACAACTGAGTAAACATATTGATGATCAAACTCATAATTACTTTTCCATTGTGGCTTGTCTCTCTTCTTTTCGAGCCTTGCAGACAGTCTTGGCTTTCTCCAACAGGCGAGAGGCCTTTGTTTCCAGATCTTCATAAAACTCTTTGCCCTCCTGAGATTTCTTCATTAGATCTTCATAGGCCTCATAGGAGGCCACAAGCATCTGTACAGTGCTGTTCCATCTAAAAAGTAAATAGACACCATTTATATATTTTGGAAGTATACTGATGAACTCTGTACATAAATCTTCTGTTCCAGATGCTTACCACATTATTATTATTATTATTAATAATTTTGATTTTCCTTAGTCTTATTTAAATGTTTTTTTTCTGTTCTCAATGTCATATACAGTATGTATGTATGTACATTTGTACAAAGAGCTCCTAAAAAACCCCACAACAAATTCCTTGTGTGTTTGCACACACGTGGCAAATAAAGCTCATTCTGATTCTGATTCTGATGATGCTACACTTGCTAAAGTTTATGCCTATTTGTCACGTAAATGTAATTCCTTTGAGTCATACTTATGTTCAGTTTCTGCCAGGCCCTTGCGCACAGTGGCATACTGTACATTAGCTTCTGTCAGTGCCTTCAGGATATTCTCTTGAGCTGTCAGGTTCTGATCAATGTATACTTTCACCTGCTCATACTTCTTAAGCTGCTCCTCAAATAGTTTCTATGGAGGAAAAGTAAGCAAAGATAAAACTATAATGCAGTGACTGATTTCTAATACAATCCCTTTAAAAAATAAGTGACCCAGTCATGTAAAGCCCATACCTTCATGTCAGCACGCTCAGTTGTAACCAGAGAAGTAGTGATGTCATCCTGCTGAATGAGGTCTCTAAGCTGCTTTTCCAGGGAGCTTCGTTGGTCCCGCATTTCTTGCACTTTACCCAAAATTCTCTTCATTGTCTGGAGCCCTGCCATCTCATCTGAAAATGTCAAAAATTGTAATTCTCATAAACCTACATAACATGAACTTTCATGTGAATTATTTAAGTCATAAAACACCCACCCTCACTAAGCTGAGGTTTTGGCAATGCCTCTCTAAGGGTGTCTAGTGGTCCACCGAGGAGTCTCAGATTGCTGATGTGCAGATTCATGGCCCGATGAAGTTCTGTGTTGGTGAAGCTGGCTTTTTCATGTGCTTCAAAATACTTTTCCAGGTCTCTCCGCAGCTCGGCCAGGGCTGAGGGCCGTTCTGGTACAGCCTGCTTCCCAGCAGCCTCTTCTAAACTTTGCTCCTCTGCCTCATCCTCATCCAATACATCTCGAATCTCCCGCAGAGAGGCTTCTACATCGGTGAACACACCTGAGAGGACTGAGGAGGGAGGAAGAGGAGTTAGATACAAGAATTTTGACTTTTCTAATGTTTTACTGTACTTTTTTTAAAGAGCTGTAAATAGCTTGAATTGAGATGGACAACTTTATTTAAGAAGTAAAGTTTAAGTAATTTGCTTTAATTACTGGCAACATGAAAATACCATGAAAAAGGACTTCGAAGTGACACCACTAACCCTGCATTGACTGGATAAGGTTTTTTACTGTATCAGGTCTCACACTCAACGCAGCACATTTTTCCATCAGCACAGAAGGAAGGGTATTATAAATCTCCCATATTGTCTACTGACTCTGGGTCCAGACCGAGAGAGTCCATGAACTGTCTGTTGGAATATGACAATTGAGACATTTAGATGCATACTACGTGTTTTGTATGAAATTACTTTAAGCTGCTTATACTCACTCTAATGTTTCATTCTTGCTGTCTATTTTTGCCACGACATCCCTTAGCAGCTTGGCCTTCTCTTCACTGTAAATTTGACAGGGGAAAAAAGTGTTTTTAAAACATATTAGATAGCACAGGGGAACTGACAATCTCGAACGGGAAGTGAAGGGTGTGTGTGTGTGGGTATATTATATATATATATATATATATATAATCTAGATAATATTTAAACTGTAAAGTAAGGGACGGATTGCCTCGTGGGCAGCCCTGGGCACCAGCTTTGCAAAAATGTCAGGGCCAGTGACACTGGGGTCTGTTGGGTTTACAGGCAAGGCTTTCACCAGTGGGGCCCCTGTGATAGAGGAAGGAAAGCATTAACTCCTATGGCAGTTTTCAATCTTCCACTCTTACTCGTTTACCTCCAGCAAATATTAAGCTAATGGAAACATGCACTTCTTCTAGTCATACCATATAATGAATCAATGACATCCCAATGCAGTTACAGAGCACTACAACATTTGTTGGCTAAAATACCTTTCACTGAGGTCAGTGTCTCCAGAGGTGGCACAGATTCATGGTAAATGAAGTCATTGTCTTTTTGGGCAGAATTAAATCTAAAATGAAAAGTGACATGAGAAGTGACAAATGAGCTTCCTGCGACTTTTTATACTAAATGAATTATGCCTTTTGGTAAGTTAAGTATAACATCATATCTGCTCACTTTCCACCAATGACATCCACGGTAAATCTAAGGGCTTCCTGTACACTGTCTGGTTGACCCTTAGCCAGCTTAATTGCTTCGTTGAGTTTGTCTATTGAGCTTTGAAGGTAAGCAACCTGTTGAAAAATAAATAAAGTATTTTATATCTTTGTATTAATAAAGATCAGATTAAAAAGGTTTACAAAACAGCTGGTTCTTTCTGGGTTCGTTTTAAAATCATCCTCTTCCTCCAAAAAAATCATGAACTTATTTTAAAAACATCCTCTTCCTCTTTCTATATAAAAGGTTTTTAAAATGGTTTTAGCTAGAGATTGAAGTAAACTACAAGAGATAAGTCACACTGTTCTTCCTTAAAAAAAAAAAACTTGATCTTTTTAAAGATCAAGAGGCTAAGATGAGGTTGAAACTAGTTCTCCATGCCAAAGAGCACAGACGGCCACTAACTGAAAGTGAAGACAGAAAAACAGGCATGTTGTACCCTCTCTCCATACTTCTGCTGCTCTTCAGCCTGTTTCCCCATGTGCAACTGTTGAGAGAACAAGGATTTGTATGACTTGCTTAGAAACATAAAAAATTCACATTTGACCAGCCTGCTCTGTAGTTAGTCCAACCTCAGTTTGAATAGAAGACTCACATGAGCAACTGCAGCAAAGTAATAAATCTTCATTTGCACTAATTTCTTCCAGTCTTTCTGTATCTTTCCTAACATTGAAGCAGTTTCTGAGTTCTCCAGAGCTCTGCATGCCTCTTTGTAATAGTCCACCACCTGAAGACAAAAATATTTCTTATCCAAACATGTCTTACAGTCATACTGCCAGCAATGGTATATACTATATATATATATATCGCTACAAGCATGCTCAAATTTAGTAAAACAACAATCTTAAGATGAAATGTGAAAACCCTTAACTATTCTTTGTCATGGATGTACCTTCATTTCAAGCCAAGGTACTTGTAAATGGTAGGAAAAAAACAAGGAAGTACCTGGGCACTTATCCGAGCAACGAGAAAGCTCTTCCTGTTGTCCAACATAGATTTTTCCAACAGGCACTCTTGGGCCTGACCCTGAAAAAAGCAGTTGGTACTTTAGCCCTAATCTACAGCATAACAAAAAGATGAACATAAGCATCCTTATGACAGCAGATGAGTGAAACTAACAAAAGATCATACCAGCATGAGGTTGATGTTGAGATTGAGGATCTGGTGACTCATGTCCACACTGAAGTTGTGGCTGAAGTGATCTCTCAGGTAGGTGAACGCTCCAGCCGAGCACTGGAAGTGTGTGCAAGATACTTTCATTCCCTAACAGTGAGGGGAAAAGTGACAGTTAGGAAGCAAGGAAAAAATAATCCTTTAGTTGCAAATTGCTGTAAGTAATTATGTGTTCCAGACCAGTAAAAATAACATTCACATACTGCTTGAATTTTATAAAATCAGACTTTTCCTCACATAGTCACAGCCTCACATGGCACACCCACGGACTACTCACAGTCTGTTCGCTGACTGACCAATGCATATTACTCTCAGAACTCTTTTTTGAGTATTTTCTCAATCTGGTGTCTTGTAAAATGGTGGCGAGGTAGCACTGTACCACAACAAAATGCTGTTCCGTTATTATATTTGTTATAATTTTACTATTGATAATGTCTTAAAGTTGGCATGAAATGGAAATTCACACTATTTTCCTATTGCTTCTTATTGATCAATTTGTGAATGATTCATCCATGCATATGTTTTATTTGTTACATGTGAATAAGTGCTAAAATGGAAAGAATTATTTCTCAGCCTGATGATATGAGTAGCTGAAACAGCAATTCCGACATGATGTGCACACTGCATTAAATCACATGATATTTAAATTGGTGTATGTATGCTGTGTCTTCTCTAATTCAGCTTACCTCTTCGGACACCCTGTTGTCCATGGCTCCCAACATTGAATGGAGTGCTCCTACAACATGGAAAGCATGACTTGAATCAGGAAACAAGCCTGATTCTGAACAATACCCTCCTCTCAACAACACTGTAGTTCTTTTAATCACAGACAATGCAGTCATTGACTAGAGGAATAATACGTATCAGTCTAGTACTAACTCACCCAAATTATAAAGGATGCAGGCCTGCTCATAGCAGATGTCCTCATGGGTCACTGTCTTCCCAGAAAATATCTCTGTCCTATATATTAAACAAGAAAAGTGTAAGGGGAAGACTAAAAGTCAACTAAAGGCAGTATACGAGAGGGAAATATGATGGCTGGATTGGTGCCCTCACCAGGAGATAGGGACAGCAGCTTCCTGCTCCAATCCCAAAGGCACACGACTCTGAAGATAGTGCAGTTGCCCGAAGTACTTCCTTAAGGTGCTGCAGCCTTCAAAGTCTCGTGTGACATTCACTGCACTCTAGAAAGGCAAGACAATGCAGAGAATGTAGAAAATGCATGACCATAGATGTCTACCGGTTGCTTAACTGGTAGAGCATGGTGATAGAAATGTTAAGTGTGATTTTAAGGGAAGACACATGATGACTAAAAGTATGCCTTGAATGCACAGTAAGATTTACCTGTCTCAATTGCTCCAGTTTCTTCAACTGCTCATTATAATTGTCAGGATCTTCACCGTAGTTCTTCAGTATGAACTGAGAAAATGGAAAATTGATATGAATGATCAAAAGAAACAAAGCAAAGATGTGTTCTGGTCTTTCTGGGCATTAACGAGACTATCAATACAATACAAATAAAAAATAAATAAATACCTACAAAATCTAATATTTGGTATAGATGGAGTTTACATTTGCTTATTTGATTAATGATGTATAAATTGTGCAAAAATCATAATTATTTCTTATTTATTTTATGCCATAACTGTTCTTGGTTTTACTTTTTATTCTAAAACTTCCTGTTTATTTCCAGGATTAAATGAAAAATCTTAGAAAAATCTCGATAAGCACTTAAGCATTGGTAATTGAAAGTAACAAAGCAAAGAAGCTTTCTGGGGGTTTTTTTGGACACTAACAAGGCCATTCAATACAACACAGATAAAATATTAAAAGATCACACACACTGTTACAGCTCAAATCATTTGATATTAAAGAGACAATGAAAAACATAATCAGGTTTTATCATGGAATCTACAAGAAAAATCTGGCGCTGCAGTTCCTCTTGAACCCGATTCACTAAACTCTCTTAGTATTGTTATTTTGTTTGCATGCAACACTGTCAATAATTACCATGCAAAAACATAAACAACCACTTTTAACAACCTGAACCTGCTATTCTTCCTTTGGCCTAGTTTGTCAGGAATGGATCCGATGACACATGACACAAGCTGATAAAAATTCCCAACTGCTGGGAGGAAGTGAAGGATAAGGAAAGCATGAATTTTGTGAAGTTTAACACAATAATATAAACATTTAATTCACTACCACACAAAGTAATTTTAATGTATCCTCAGGCAGGGACACTGCAGTAATTCCAGAGGAACCAATGATGATTATAAACAGAAAGCGGAGAATCATGACTTTAGTGGCATGTCATTGCAACCCAATCTAAAAATATCATTTACTCACCCTCACGTCTTTCAAAACCCATATGACTTCGTCAGTGGAAGTTAAAATGAGTCATTTGAAACGGAATGTCTGTTTTTTTCGATGCAGTTGAGTTAATGGTGACCGCAGTTGTCACTTGTCTAGTAAGATTTTTACTTTAATAGTTTTGATGTCTCTATACGGTTCTCACGTAAAGCTATAATACGGCCAAAAAGAATTTGGAATATAGCACAAGAGTAAATCATTCCTATGATGCTTTTTTGTCATTTAAGAGTTTGACATCACCAGTCCCCATCCCCGTTCATTGCAGGAAAATACAATATATGAAGATTCTTTAAACCATCCCCTTTTGTATTCCGCCTGGGTACGTAAATAATGACAGATATTTTTGGTTGAACTGTTCCTTTAAGAAAACACCGAATAGTTCACATAATACCTGAAAAACAAGGCCCTGGACTCAAATGTGAGTTTTGGGGTAGATCACCTATACAAATCATGCTGTTTTGTTTATTTTCAGATTGAATAGAAGCAAAGCCTGTAGTGAGTGGCCTGATCAGGCCTGTCTGGTCCCTCACCTGTTTGACAGTCGGGCTGAACTGAAACTCCCCTGCCTCCTTCAGATCCAGCCAGATCATCGGCATTCGCGGCACGGCTTCCATCGCAGCCGCCGATTTCGCTGAGCCGACTAAACTAGAATAGAATTATAGCGATCACGCACCTGGAAGGATGGCTGCCGAAATATTATTTTAAATGTTACAGCTCTAAACGACTGTCATGCTCCCATTTACAGCCATACAGGAAGCGATTGAAGCTTCCGGAAGTGACGTCATGAGATCTGAACTCTGATTCTGGGAAATTTGGTTCTGGCAAAAAAAAAATATATAATATAATATAATAATAAATTAATTAAATCATAGGAAATTGGGGTTATCACACTTTTTAGTCCTCTGTACTTGTTAAAGATATGATTTAGCATTAATATTGTGCTTTTCTTTGTGTACGTAAATCCATATGTTTATTTTTACTGTAAATGTCTCATTAGAGATACGACCATGTTTTTTTCCTGATCGTATATGTATTATATGTTCTGCAATAAAAAAAGGAAATGTGTACTGTGCTGTGCTGCATATTAATGTCTGTTATTCCATAAAAAATTTACTGATGCTTTAGCCTATTGCATTATATCTACAGAGGTGTAAACCCTGCAGAGAAATCATACTTTATTAAAAGGATACTATGTCAAAAATTAATTACAAAATATCTAGCCAAAAAATACATGCTCATTTACTTAGTACTTATAAAGCACATATTCTGCAGGACCATCCTAATCCCTAAACTTAACAACTACCTTACTAACTATTAATAAGCAGCTAATTAGGAGTTTATTGAGGCAAAAGTTGTAGTTAATGGTTAGTTAATAGCGAGAATTGGACCTTAAAATAAAGTGTGACCACACCACATTTTCATATCTACACAATCGTATTCATATTTTTAAAATCCATGACTTTTGTCAGTGGAGCAAAAATGAGTCATTTGTAGCAGAATGTCTGTTCTTTTCGATACTATTGAGTGAATGGTGACCACAGTTGTCAAGTAAGAATTTTCTTGAATAATATTTTTAATGTCTCTGTGCATTTTTCAGACAACAAGATGTACTGATGCTATTTTGCATTGTATCTACAGGTGTAGAACATTTACAAAGAAATTATACCTTGACTAAAAGAGTCAAAAATGTAATTTTCTTTATGGCTTTGGAGCATGTTTTACATCTGTAGATGGGAAAATAATGTTAAGAAACTTTAGAGACTTTTTGGTTCTTATGTGGGACTATCAGTGCTAATGGTATTAGGAAGGAAATGGAAACCTGCAGCATTCGTCTTAGCAACTTCTTCTTTTCTTCATTTTCTCTTCTTGCGTTTTGTCTGACACGCTGCATAAAACATCTTCTGTAAGCTAAATAACTGAAACAGTGAATTGCAATGCTGCTAATTATTCTGCTTCTTCTTCCTGGTAAGAAAAGATTTTCTCATCTATTTAGTTTGTTGTCCGTTTTTTCCTATAATTATTTGATTTAATTTATATCAAAATTCTAATAATGATTATATTTTAATTAATAATGTGATTTAGGATAACTGATAAACTACTGTCATTTGATTTGTATTATTTGTATTTGATATTTATTTTAATTTTAGTTAAATTATGTCTGATTTTATTATGTCTGTATAGGTCTTTTATTTAATTTTTGTTATTTTAATACTTCAACAAACTAATTGGAAATGAAATAATATATATATATATGAATTTATAAATGTGTATGTACATATACAGTATATATGTGTGTGTGTGTGGTTGTACATACACATATATATAGTTGTTTTTTTATGTTTGGCTTAGTGTTATGTTAGAAACATTATTATACTCTTATACCTTTTGTTCTTTAATATTTTGAATTGTTTTTAGCTTTTTTTTTTGTTTTCATTTAAATGTTTTATTTTTGAAATGTTGTTGTATGCATTTGTCTTTTTTTTTTATTTCTTTATTTTTAAAATGTGTATAGGTAGTATGTATAAAGTTTTAGCTTTTAGTTTTGGATCTGTTTTTAGTTGTTTTAATACTACAATTGATTGCTTCTGTTGTCCTCATTTGTAAGTCGCTTTGGATAAAAGCATCTGCTAAATGACTAAATAAATAAATAAACTGAAAATGAATTGACTATATAAAATGGAGACCAAATCTGAGGCCACTAAAATGGTATTTTGTGTTCTTTTCATTTTCTAATAAAAATGTTAGATATTTAGATGTTTTTTAAATATCTGGTGTATATGGAGTTCACATCTTCTTTTTTGATTAGTGACATTGCAGAATCTTGAATATCTCTTATTTATTTAAGCCATAACCTTTCTTTATTGTACTTTTTTCTTTTTTTAATGGTTTTAATGCTTTTTTTTATGTGGTCTCAGACTTTTGGATTCCACTGTATCTCTGTTATTGCTGATTGATTCATTATGTAAATAATTTCTTAAAAACTGTCACAATAGATATTTTAGATATCTGTAACAGATATTGTCTCAAGAGATATTTTAGCTGATTTAACTATCAACAGTAACAAATACTCTAAATAAGTCAAGTGTTCTGTGCTCCTCAGGTGTTCTCAGTAATCAGTGGAGTGTGAATTATCCTCTGAGTCTGATCTGTGCTGCGAGGGGATCCGATGTTTCTATTGACTGTAGATTTACACATCCACATGAGCAACCAGTACAGAAAGTGCTGTGGTGTTCAGTGAGATCAAACCATGGCTACTGTGTGAATGAGCCGTATGTTTATAATAGTGAAGCCAACAATAATCAAAAGAACTTTCAATACTTTGGAGACAAAACCTCAAATTGTTTTCTTTTGATCAGTAATATTAATCGAACACATTCTGGAGAGTATAAATTCAGATTTATAACCAGTGAGAACAAATGGACAGGTAGTCCTGGAGTGAACATTTTAGTAGACGGTAAATATAAAAGATTTACTCTAAAAAATACTTATTTTGATGCTTTTGTTGTTGATTTGATTCAAATAAATCTCCCAATTACATTTTTTTTTTGGTGTTGGTAGATTTAAGAGTGTCCATGAGCAGGTCAAGAGAAAATGGAAGCACAATGGCTGGAGACTCTTTGAATTTGACATGCACACTCAGCTGCTCTGGTAATTTAGTTGATGTTCAGTGGTTTAAGAATGGTGATCCGATTCAACATTCAGAGCCCGTCCTCACCTTCAGCAGAGTAACAGCTGAAACTCTGGGAATTACTCTTGTTCTTGAGAAACTTAAACAACTGTTCTCTCGAATTACCATTTACATTGGAAGGTTGTTGAACTGATATATATAATATATTTATTACAATTTTCATATGCCACACAATCATATTATTTGGTAAATGAGAATATGTATATATTATATACACACACTTTATGTTGGATAATACCAAGTGGCTGATTTAGTGATTTGGGGGCCCCAAGCAAAATACAGGAATGGGGCCCTATACAATTTCACACATTTACAACCTTGAGGTTTCTTTCACTGTTGCTCGCTGCTGCACGACTGTGTCCCATAGTTGTGTCCAATCTTTTAGATTTTTCGTGTACGTGTTATAAATAAAGGATTTCTTTAATTTTGTAAATCCCTTGTTCACATTTAAACAAGTTATAATAGTATTAGAGTAGATTGGACACTAGGTGGTGCTTTGGGGTAATTTTCACTAAGCTACTGTCTACATAATGCAAGGCTGTCTAATTCTAAACTTCAAAATAAATTTATTTTTAGTTATTTTAACTACAAATATAAATTAAACTGAATGAAATTATAAATGTACATGTTTAAGGATTATTTTAACCAAACATAAAGTGTGCCTGTGTGGAAAGTGACGAGAAAAACGAGTGAGCGCCATTTAAAAAAATTTAAATATATAATATGCACTGTTGGTTAGTATTAAAATTATGGCTTCAGATGCATGATATTTGTAGGGCTCTATGACATCCGTTTTATTTTTCCCAAATTAGCCTAAGTTTTATTTTTTCCAAAATCTTTTTTTCCGTTTTAATTTTTCTGGATTCAGTTTTTTTTTCTTTCTTTAAATTTTTCTGGATGATTATATTAAACTTTAACAAAAAACATGTCTAATTAATTAAAATCATGAAACTTGTTTAATTTAACAGCAATTTAGGCCTATTAAAAGTTAAAAATGACATTCTTAGGGCCCAAATTCTGCCCTTTCTTTTTTCTTTTTTTTTCTGTATTCCGTTTTAATGGTTTAATCAAAAACATATCTCATTTATTGAATTCATAAAACAACTTAATTTATTAATTTGTACACAATAACAGGGACCTATGAAATTTTAATTTTATTTATTTTTTTAAAATTCTGTGTTGTGTATTTTCATTTTTCTGGTAATCAAATGAAGGCGAAAACATTAATCTATCTTTTATTCCAATGAAAATTAAACAAACCCTTTAATTTTTGTACATTCAAAATGCTACACAACAGAAGTTTACTGTGTAACGAGCAATGTCACGGAATTCGTCAAATATTGAATGAATAAATCAAATGCAATTCAATACACTTCAATCAAACAGCGATATGGACTAGTGTATGTACTATTAATACAAAAAATACTATTTAGCTACTACAGACAACCTCGAGCGTTGCGCGTGCTTAAATTGCAAACGAAACGCGCGTCTGTGCCGTTCATTCCGTTACATTCCGCGTTACACAGTAAATTCCGTTTTTATGAATAGATTCCGGGATTCCGCGTTACACAGTAAATTCCGTTTTTATGAATAGATTACGGGATTCCGCGTTACACAGTAAAATCTGTTTTTATGAATAGATTCCGGGATTCCGCGTTACACAGTAAATTCTGTTTTTATGAATAGATTCCGGGATTCCGCGTTACACAGTAAAATCTGTTTTTATGAATAGATTACGGGATTCCGCGTTACACAGTAAAATCTGTTTTTATGAATAGATTACGGGATTCCGCGTTACACAGTAAAATCTGTTTTTATGAATAGATTACGGGATTCCGCGTTACACAGTAAAATCTGTTTTTATGAATAGATTACGGGATTCCGCGTTACACAGTAAAATCTGTTTTTATGAATAGATTCCGGGATTCCGCGTTACACAGTAAAATCTATTTTTATGAATAGATTCCGGGATTCCGCGTTACACAGTAAAATCTATTTTTATGAATAGATTCCGGGATTCCGCGTTACACAGTAAAATCTATTTTTATGAATAGATTCCGGGATTCCGCGTTACACAGTAAAATCTGTTTTTATGAATAGATTACGGGATTCCGCGTTACACAGTAAAATCCGTTTTTATGAATAGATTCCGGTGTTCCGCTTACACCGTAAATTCCGTTTTTTATGAATAGATTCCGGGATTCCGCGTTACACAGTAAAATCCATTTTTATGAATAGATTCCGGGATTCCGCGTTACACAGTAAAATCTGTTTTTATGAATAGATTACGGGATTCCGCGTTACACAGTAAAATCTGTTTTTATGAATAGATTCCGGGATTCCGCGTTACACAGTAAATTCTGTTTTTATGAATAGATTCCGGGATTCCGCGTTACACAGTAAATTCCGTTTTTATGAATAGATTCCGGGATTCCGCGTTACACAGTAAAATCCGTTTTTATGAATAGATTCCGGGATTTCCGTCCCCATTTTCTACATCGCCCAACTTTTGCTAAGAAGCACGTTCAACAAGGACGCACAGACGGTTGTCATAGTACTGAACACCACAACAACCACGTCTCTCATATAAAGCATTTTAGGTGCCCTGGCTTTTTGGGGCCCAGGTCGGTCGCCTACCTTTGCCAATGTTTAGTCCGCCTCGATGTCCCATTGATGACTGACACAGCGATCGTCCCGCGGCGACAACTGTTTTTCACGCTAATTCGGGTAACACTGTAAACCCATTCTACAAAACCTAATAATAATGCAGTGCATATAATGCATGCGATAAAATAGCTTTTCTTCTTCCCTGCAAACGATACCATGAAAGTGAATGGTTGTTTTAACTTAAAAGGCACAAACAAAACAAAAGATAAGTATTCTCCTTAAGAGAGAAAGTAACCATGGACGGATGAGTATCCGCTAATATGGGCGGCCTTCCCGAAATGCAATGCGGGGTTGAAAAGATCGTTGACGTAACTCCTGCCTCTTCTCTATAAAACCAAATTTATTATTTTTTTTACAAAAATTTAATCTGCATATAAAGCATTAGAATTTAGATATTTGTTTAATTTTTATTGTGCTTGATTGTTAAAACAAAAAAAATGTGTTGTTTGTCTCAATAAATTGTGTTAAATATAAATACAGTGGTTAAATAAAAATTCCTATTGTCTTTTGTTTTAAAAAATGTTATAAAAAATGTCAATAATTATCGATACCGAACGATAGAAACATTATATCGTTGATAATTTTTTTAGCTATATCGCCCAGCCCTACTTTATAGACTTGAATTTTCATTCTTATTGCCCTTTTGGTTCTTATTGGGAACTATCAGTGCTACTGGATAGAATGAATGAAACCGGCAGCAGTCGTCCTTAGCACTTCCTTCTTTTCTTCGTTTTTCTCTTCGTTGTGTTTTGTCTGACACTAAGGCTGCATAAAACATCTCGGTTAGCACTTTACTTGAAGGGGAGGCCTAAGTCTGACCTGACACTGCATAATCTGACATTGACCCTTTCTTATATGAACGAGGTTTTATTCATTTGTATGACAACTGTCCCATCATGTCATTCGCTCAGTTATGTCATTGTAATGCAAATATGATTAGTTGCCACCCCAACCTAACCCTACCCCTACCATGCCCATATCAATACATCTCAAACAATGTCATCTTTGCATTAAAACTGACATAACTGAGCGAATTACACTTAATGACAGTTGTCATAAACATGCATAAAAAACTTCATATTCATGACGTGTCATGTCATGATTATGAAGGTGTCATGTCAGTCTTATGCACACCCCTTCAAGTAAGTGTAACCACATCTTCTGTAAGCTAAATAACTGAAACAGTGAATTGCAATGCTGCAAATTATTCTGCTTCTTCTTCCTGGTAAGAAAAGATTTTCTCATCTATTTTGTTTGTTGTCCGTTTCTCCTATAATTATTTGATTTAATTTATATCAAATTCTAATAAACTGAAAATGAATTGACTATATAAAATGGAGACCAAATCTGAGGCCACTAAAATGTTATTTTGTGTTCTTTTCATTTTCTAATAAAAATGTTAGATATTTAGATGTTTTTTTAAATATCTGGTGTATATGGAGTTCACATCTTCTTTTTTGATTAGTGACATTGCAGAATCTTGAATATCTCTTATTTATTTAAGCCATAACCTTTCTTTATTGTACTTTTTTCTTTTTTTAATGGTTTTAATGTTTTTTTTATGTGGTCTCAGACTTTTGGATTCCACTGTATCTCTGTTATTGCTGATTGATTCATTATGTAAATAATTTCTTAAAAACTGTCACAATAGATATTTTAGATATCTGTAACAGATATTGTCTCGAGAGATATTTTAGCTATCTGATTTAACTATCAACAGTAACAAATACTCTAAATAAATCAAGTGTTCTGTGCTCCTCAGGTGTTCTCAGTAATCAGTGGAGTGTGAATTATCCTCTGAGTCTGATCTGTGCTGCGAGGGGATCCGATGTTTCTATTGACTGTAGATTTACACATCCACATGAGCAACCAGTACAGAAAGTGCTGTGGTGTTCAGTGAGATCAAACCATGGCAACTGTTTGAATGAGCTGTATGTTTATGATAGTGAAGCCAACAATAATCAAAAGAACTTTCAATACTTTGGAGACAAAACCTCAGATTGTTCTCTTTTGATCAGTAATATTAATCGAACACATTCTGGAGAGTATAAATTCAGATTTATAACCAGTGAGAACAAATGGACAGGTAGTCCTGGAGTGAACATTTTAGTAGATGGTAAATATAAAATATTTACTCTAAAAAATACTTATTTTGATGCTTTTGTTGTTGTTTTGATTCAAATAAATCTCCCAGTTTAATTTCTTTCTTTTTTTTGGTAGATTTAAGAGTGTCCATGAGCAGGTCAAGAGAAAATGGAAGCACAATAGTTGGAGACTCTCTGAATTTGACATGCACACTCAGCTGCTCTGGTAATTTAGCTGATGTTCAGTGGTTTAAGAATGGTGATTCGATTCAACATTCAGAGCCCGTCCTCACCTTCAGCAGAGTAACAGCTGAAGACTCTGGGAATTACTCTTGTTCTTTGAGAAACTTTAAAACAACTGTATCTGAAGAAATTACCATTTACATTGAAGGTTGGTTGAACTGATATATATTTATTATTAACATTTTCATATTCACACAATCATATTTATATTTGGTAAATGAGAGATGTGCATAATTGAAACTAAATGGTATCTTTTTGTTGTCCTCAATAGATGTCGCCGGGTCCCCAACCGTTCTGATTATTGTGGTGTTTTTAGTCTCACTTGTTTTCATCACTGCAGCTGTGATGCTTATGAGAAGGTAAGACATTTTGATTTGTTTGTGCTTGCACACACCAATATATTATAAATCTCTCAGTCAATCTGAATGAAACATTAGTTGATATTGCACAAGTCAAGTCACCTTTATTCATATAGTGCTTTATACAATAGAGATTGTTTCAAAGCTGCTTCACAGTGTTTAAACAAGAAAGTAACAGAATCAATGATGCAAACTTCACCAAAAATGAGACCAATCCAAATTCTATGAATGATCATTCAAGGACATTTTTGCATCCATTTCTTCCTGGTTAAAGATCGGGATACGTCACACCAGCATTAGGTGGGAAGGAAGACTTCTGTCCTTCTAGTCTGTCCAGCAGCTGAAACTTCCTTAGAAAGCAGAATGAAGAAAATAGTAAAAATGATTTGGTGCTCTGTCTTTGGTGTTTCTGGGAGGTGGGGGGAGATTTTGTATGTTTTGGGGGGTCATGGTTAGGATTATGACACAATGTTGCCAAACTGCATGTAGCCCAAATAAATTGCATCAGATCAGTTCATGAACCGTTTTTTTTTTTTTAATAAGGAATAATTAAATAATATTTTTACAAAAACATTTCTGTCACATTTTCTCTTACAAGGAAAGCAAAAACTCAAGTAAAACCAATGGAGAAGAGAGAAGAAGCCGAGGGTTCTCTTTACTGCACTCTTCAAACAACTGTAAATATTTGTGAAACCTAAACATAAAAACTTACAAACATAAAACATTTATCCTTAGGGAGTAAACATGACATGTAAAAACAGTAAGAATCACAACAAATGTTATGTAGCACTGTGCGAAGTTAGAAAATTATAATGGTATATGATTTACATAACTGCCCTGAAGAAAGGACCAGCCTTGCTGTACTGTATGTTGTGTTTTTGATGCTGGTTGGCGTTTCCACCAGGCTTCTCAACCAACTTAACCAGCAAGTCTTGTTTGGTCAAACAACTTCATCAGAAGCTGAGCTAAGCTGGTCTTTTCAGCAGGGTAGGCATTAAACAGAACAAAATGTGACAGCTAGGCCTATATGTAAAGACATGTTCTGTTTATCTGTTTGCTGTTAGGATGACGCAGTCTACTCGACCATCACAAACCCGCAAGAAACCGAAGATGTACTGCAGGAAGTGTAATGTGCTTCAAGTGTGAGCATTCAAGACACACATCACTGTGGTCACATTTTTTTTATTTTTTATTCTGACCAGTAGTTATGGAGATGATGTGACATGATTCACGATTCATCATATTTGACAACATATTTGTCCATCTTGACATAATATTGTTAGTGAATATGAGTTTGTGTGTGTTTCACTGTAATGATCTTCTTCATTTCTAGGTCTGAAAACACAAAGCAGCAAAATGAGAGTCTGGTTTTGTCTACATTGCTTTGACCAAATGTCCCATTTCAAAGATGAAACATGAAATCACCTACATTGTGGTTAAACACTCTGTACAATAAACATTAATAGTAGAAGTTAATGAAAATTCCCTAACATGATAGGAAGCAAACAAGTGTCTACTGTACAGTTTGTGTGTTTTCAGCTCTAAAATTCTCAGATGAAGAGCCGCCTCTGGTAAATATAATTGTGCTTCTTTGAACCTTTTTAGATTGATAAAATAATTTTGTGGCAGCTGTAAAGGGCAACGTTTAGTGTTGGGAGTAGGCAGTTAAGATAAAGAAAGCATTTCCATAGCAATGACTCTTGACTTCAGTGTTCGCTCAGCTGACAGCCGAAAACAGCTAGCATTCAGACACGATAAAGCGCAATATGTTTTTTCTGGTTCTTTCTTGTTTGAAAAAATTAATACGAATGCTTCTTGTTTTCTGATTGGCTTCAGTTGGTTTGAGTTTGAGTTGGTATGGTTTAAAGAGTTTATTTAACACTCATAAAATATCATTTATGTTCATTTTATTTTGATAGCAATTTTTGAAATACTCTTTCAAAATCTAAGAAATATAGCAAAGGAGGGTTTACGTTTGTTCCATTTACATGATGTGTAAATTTACCTACCAAAATGACCATGTTTAGTCAGAAAACAGGGAATTCAACATATACTTAAAATCCAGGCATTTTCTAAAACCAATTTTCTATTTTTCTAAGGGATAATTTTTTTATTATTATTTTTTTTACTGAAAGCTAATAGAAAACATTCACTCAAATCTTATAGGTAAAATCAGAGCAGTAAAAAGCATGTTCAAGAGTTCCAGGAAAGGACGAACAAACTGAAATCTCTTTAAAAATTCCCCTGTGGATATCTCCTAAACAGGAATTTCTAACATGTCCCTTCAACCTTTTGGAGCAACAGGGTCAGTGTCAGATAGAGTGTAAAAGAAACCTCAACACCAAAGCCGTAGCATGGAAAATCACCAATATGCTTAACAACTCTGTATTATGAATGTTATTACACTTATTATCAAGTAATTTACTACTGTAAAAAGGACTTCACTGTATTTTTTGATCAGTTTAATGGATCCTTGAATTAAAGGGTCAATATCTTAAAATCATAATGACCCCAAACATTTGAATGGTAGCCTACTGTAAATTTAAAATAGTCCTCAGTATAAACACAAAATAATAATCAGCTATAATTTTCATTGAAGACAATTAAACTACATTTTATTTGATGGGGCCATTGAGGGATCTGGATAATGGGTAGGGGGTGCTGGGCCGAAAAATGTTGAGAACCATTGCTGTAGCACATACAGTTTTGTATGTTTTGCTTTTATAATACTTTTTTTCTTCTTTGTTTGTTTTTCATTTGTAAGAATTTAATGAATGTGCAACTACGCAGAGTTACAGACCAAATATGCATAATAAATGTTTTGTGATATTTTTAAGTTTGTTTTAAATTATTATTTTATCTTTATAAGCCTTTGTCTTTATAATTTGATCTCATAACGCACCGACTGATTCCACTGATATTCAAAACCCGACTAGAAAATAAAACTTTGTTTAGTTGACAGTCAACACTGCACATTAGCACCATCTAAATGAGCAAAAAGCAAAAAAAGTCTGTATTTATTTTATGCCATGACTTTTCTTTGTTTTACATTTTTAAATCCTCAAACTTTTTTTGTTTATTTCCAGGATTAAAATTCAGATTTATGCAGTGGTGATCAAACTGAACAAAGCAAAGAAGTGTTCTGATCTCTTTGGCCATAACAAGACCATTCAATACAATTACCACACAGAGTAATTTTTAATGTATCCTCAAGAAGGGACACTGCAGTAACTGCAGAGGAGCCAACTGTAATTATAAACCGAAAACATGCAGTCATGGCTCCAGTTGTGTAGGTTCAGATATTTGATATTTGACTAGTTAAATGGACTCACAATATCAGAGGAATCTAACTCAAAAAAGTACAAATTAATCTTTTTTTTTTTTTGCTTAAATAATTGTCTTTTAAAATCCATGACTTTTGTCAGTGGAACTTAAAATGAGTCATTTGTAGCAGAATGTCTGTTCTTTTCGATACTATTGAGTGAATGGTGACCACAGTTGTCAAGTAAGAATTTTCTTGAATAATATTTTTAATGTCTCTGTGCATTTCTCACACAACATAACAAGATGTACTGATGCTATTTTGCATTGTATCTACAGGTGTAGAACATTTACAAAGTAATTATACCTTGACTAAAAGGATACTGTTTTAAAAAATGAAAATGTAATTATCTTTATAGCTCTGGAGCTTTTTGCATCTGTAGATGGGAAAATAATGTTAAGAAACTTTAGAGACTTTTTGATTCTTATGTGGGACTATCAGTGCTAATGGTATTAGGAAGGAAATGGAAACCTGCAGCATTCGTCTTCGCAACTTCTTCTTTTCTTCATTTTCTCTTCTTGCGTTTTGTCTGACACGCTGCATAAAACATCTTCTGTAAGCTAAATAACTGAAACAGTGAATTGCAATGCTGCAAATTATTCTGCTTCTTCTTCCTGGTAAGAAAAGATTTTCTCATCTATTTAGTTTGTTGTCTGTTTCTCCTATAACTATTTGATTTAATTTATATCAAATACTAATAAACTGAAAATGAATTGACTATATAAAATGGAGACCAAATCTGAGGCCACTAAAATCTTATTTTGTGTTCTTTTCATTTTCTAATAAAAATGTTAGATATTTAGATGTTTTTTAAATATCTGGTGTATATAGAGTTCACATCTTCTTACTTGATTAGTGACATTGCAGAATCTTGAATATCTCTTATTTATTTAAGCCATAACCTTTCTTTATTGTACTTTTTTTTCTTTTTACTTTTTTTAATGGTTTTAATGTTTTTTTTAATGTGGTCTCAGACTTTTGGATTCCACTGTATCTCTGTTATTGGTGATTGATTCATTATGTAAATAATTTCTTAAAAACTGTCACAATAGATATTTTAGATATCTGTAACAGATATTGTCTCGAGAGATATTTTAGCTATCTGATTTAACTATCAACAGTTACAAATACTCTAAATAAATCAAGTGTTCTGTGCTCCTCAGGTGTTCTCAGTAATCAGTGGAGTGTGAATTATCCTCTGAGTCTGATCTGTGCTGCGAGGGGATCCGATGTTTCTATTGACTGTAGATTTACACATCCACATGAGCAACCAGTACAGAAAGTGCTGTGGTGTTCAATGAGATCAAACCATGGCAACTGTTTGAATGAGCCGTATGTTTATGATAGTGAAGCCAACAATAATCAAAAGAACTTTCAATACTTTGGAGACAAAACCTCAAATTGTTCTCTTTTGATCAGTAATATTAATCGAACACATTCTGGAGAGTATAAATTCAGATTTATAACCCGTCAGGACAAATGGACAGGTGATCCTGGAGTGAACATTTTAGTAGATGGTAAATATAAAAGATTTACTTTAAAAAAGACTTATTTTGATGCTTTTGTTGTTGTTTTGATTCAAATAAATCTCCCAGTTTAATTTCTTTCTTTTTTTTGGTAGATTTAAGAGTGTCCATGAGCAGGTCAAGAGAAAATGGAAGCACAATGGCTGGAGACTCTTTGAATTTGACATGCACACTCAGCTGCTCTGGTAATTTAGCTGATGTTCAGTGGTTTAAGAATGGTGATCCGATTCAACATTCAGAGCCCGTCCTCACCTTCAGCAGAGTAACAGCTGAAGACTCTGGGAATTACTCTTGTTCTTTGAGAAACTTTAAAACAACTGTATCTGAAGAAATTACCATTTACATTGAAGGTTGGTTGAACTGATATATATATATTATTAACATTTTCATATTCACACAATCATATTTATATTTGGTAAATGAGAGATGTGCATAATTGAAACTAAATGGTATCTTTTTGTTGTCCTCAATAGATGTCGCCGGGTCCCCAACCGTTCTGATTATTGTGGTGTTTTTAGTCTCACTTGTTTTCATCACTGCAGCTGTGATGCTTATGAGAAGGTAAGACATTTTGATTTGTTTGTGCTTGCACACACCAATATATTATAAATCTATTTTACCGTCAGTTGAAATTAAACATTAACGGCAAAAAAAAAAGTCTGAATGTGCATTTGTTTATATTGTTGTCAGGGGAGTTTTGTAATCTTGGTGAGGGTCAGTGGTTAAGGCTTATTACGCAAAGATGCTAAACTGCATGAGCCCAAAATAAACTGTATTGTTATATTTTAGGATTGCAAAGTATTGTGTTATATTTTAAGGTTGAAGGAAATAACTGTAAACTTAATGGATAATGTTCTGGTAATTCACTGCCAAGACGTTATCCATTTTTCTATAACTTTTACCCAGAGTATGTATGTATGTATATATTTATTTAATTAATAATGAAACAAGCAATATTTTTAAAATATCAACCCCCTTTCCTGAAATCATCAAATATGTTTGATGTATCTGCTAAATTGTGCTATTTATAATGCATTTCCGTCACATTTACTCTTAGAAGGAAAGCAAGAACTCAAGAAAAACCAGTGGAAGAAAGAGAAGAAGCCAAGGGTTCTCTTTACAGCACAACTCAACCTCAAACAACTGTAAATATATTTGTAATATATAATATACGTATGTGTATGTGTATGTGTGTATATATATATATATAGCCTATATATGTATGGATGGATGTACACTGGCTGGATCCCTCTTAACCAACTTAAACAGCAAGTGTTGTTTGGTCAACCAGCTTCATCAGAAAAAACACACTGGGTATGCTAAACTAAGCTGGACTTTTCAGCAGGGTAACCATTAAACAGAACAAAATATGTTATCTTTATAAGTAAGTATAAGTTATACGTACACATAATTTCTGCACCATCTGTTTACTGTTAGGCTGACAACCTACCAGGAGCTGAGGATGTACAACAGGAAGATGAAGTGGAATATTCCTCTGTCAACATTAAACCCAAAGAACTGCTTCAAGTGTGAGCATTCAAGACACATAGAACTGTGGTCAAATACACTGTAATTGCTTTATTTAATCTGACCAGCAGTTATGGAGATGATGCAACACAACACAATTTGACATCACATTTGTATATCTTGAAGTAATATTGATAGTGAAAATGAGTATGGGTATTTCACTGTAATGGTCTTCTTTATTTCTAGGTCTGCAAACACAGAGCAGGAGAATGATTCAACCATCTACAGTGCAGTGAGGAACGGTTAATCATGCTTTCAGCCTACAGATTTGCATCGTGACATAAAAGCAAACATGTGCCTCTGTGTGTGTGTGTGTATGTGTGTTTTAGCTCTAAAAATGTCAGATGAACTCTCTGGTTACTTCTCTTATACAAATATAAATGTGCTTCATTTGAACTAGATTGATAAAAGCATTTTGTGGCAGCTGCGTCGGGGGTTGACAGTCTGATAAGCATTGCTTGATACAAAGAACAGTAAAAAAGAAACATAAGAACGGCAGTGAGTACTCAAAAACTTTACAACTTTAGAGTTATGTTAATAAATTCATTCAATTATAAGAAACATTCTGGGGGGGTGTAAATAGGCTATAACAAACGAATATAGATGTAAATATGAAGGCTAATCAAGAACTTTCAGAAACTCACAGGTCTCACCTGTCTACATTTGACACTCAAGGACATGCATATTTTTGTGTTGCTTTGCTTTTTAATAAATTTTTAATAGTAAGGAATGTCATGAATGTGCAACTATTGTTATAGAACAAATAAGCATAATAAAGTTTTTGTGACTTTTTATTTTTAGTTTTTATTATTATTTTTTTCTTTTTAAGCCTACGTGATCCCATTATTTGATTTCATAACTGATCAAGATTCACTGATATCAAAAACCTGAGTAGCACGTAAAACTTTATATGGTTGACAGTCAACACTGCACATTAGCGCCATCTAAAGGAGAAACATTCCACTGCACTGTTCCCATGACAACGACTTAACACACGGAAGTTGTCCGTACGAACTTCCGACGCACAGGTGAGGTAAAAAAAAAAAAACTATCATCAACTGCAATAATTTGTTTATATAAAACAAAACGATATATACAAACTGAACTTTATTCAGTATTTTTTTGTATTTTGTTTTTGCTACGCATGTTAACGAAAAAAAAACCTATGATACATTGTTATTGTAAGTCATTTTCAAAATAATTGTTGTTTATGTTGCATATACTTTTAGTTTTCAATTCAGGAACTTAAAATACCAAAACACAAAAGAAATAACCAAAAGAAAAAGAAATAAAACGTCACAAGAGAGCATCTGTTGACATTTTCTCGACCTTTATCTCTTTGTAGTTGGCTGCTCTGGATTCATGACTGAAAAATGCCCAGATTTCGTGAGCGTCCAGGCCAAGCACAATGCCATCCTGCCACACAAACACCTCCTGACCAGAGCAGTCTGATTGCTAACAGATACATCATCCAGCAGAGACTCGGGGAGGGCAGCTTCGCCACTGTTTACCTTGTTAAAGACACAAAGGCAGTAGCAGCGGAGAGACTGTAAGTCCTTTAATATTTTTCACCATCAATGTTCTTTACAGCAGTGATTCCCATGCAGTCTGCTTCCAGAGGACCCACTTTGACGACCAAATTTAACTCTGTATTGGCTGAGTTTTGTAGAGAGAGTTCTACATATCTCCACACTAGTGGTCACCATGCATTAAGTGTTATAATATTAGTCAAGGCAGGGGAATTAATGGGTAAGGAAAGAATATGCTATTACAAACTGTCATAAATTAGAATATCTCATAATTGAAGTGAAACATACCACAGATTGTATCAGTTTCCGAGGTGTTTGAAGAACTGAGGAAAGACTGCATGTACTTCCAATAACCACATTCACAACCCCCATCATAAGCACACTGTCACACACACCCACACATGTGCACATGGCATAATTATGTGCCTATACTGTATATGTCTGTTGGTCTACTTTTTAAAATATAAGCTTTGAAGCTTACAGTAAGACTTATGATTATGCATAGAATGTCTAATTAAAAAGTCATTGTGAAAATAACCTCATTATTTTATTTTAAATAGTCTCGGATTTACAGATATTATTAGAGGGTTTATTTACTAGTTAATTTTACTAGTATTTATTTCGGTGTAGGAGTTAATGAGTTGTAATGATGATTCCAGATGCATCCTCTGCAGGAGAGAAAATATTCTTGTGCACATTTTGGTTTTGTTGAAATGATTCAAATTTTGGCAATACTGATTTTTTTTTTTCTCTTCAAAATTCGCTTCTCTGTCCAGCCACTTGGGAGCAGCATTGGTCTTTGTAACTAGTAACCAGTCGGTATTATTTTCCTTGGAGATAGTTGAGGAACCCTTCATTTTACTATCAACATATCTGTTATTCCTTATGATCTCAAATGATGTAAGATCAAACTTATTCTTTCATTAGAGAGCAATATTTACAGTTCATGTCATTTTAATACTCTCATGCTTCATCCCGTTTTCGTTGGTTAGTAATGTAAATGTCTATTTTTCTGTATAGGTGCACATTACATTTTTTCCTTAGACAGAATAAATGGCCTGCCACTGGAATATTAGCTAAAATGCATAAAGTCTTATGGGGTTTACTAGATTCTTATAGCTTTTTTCCATTTGACGTCCTGAGGGGAGGTTTCACTAGTATCATCTGAATGTGTTATGAAATATGTAAAGTTGATTTATTGCTTTTGTAGAGGACTGCAGTCTTAAACAGGCAGGTTTGCTTTCGAAACGGAGATAAGAAAAGAAGAGTCGTTATTTGAGGAGGCATTAGGTGCTTTGGTGATCATGGCAATATTACATCTTACCCAGATTCAGTTCACAGTGAAGCTCCCACAATAAATTAAAACCAACAGCTCTTACAATATGAAGATATTGCTCTCAGAACAGAACAAATATTTGTCTGTGTCTGTTATATAATTTGGTTTATTACGTGGCTCTTGATTCTGGTCAAAGGTGGAAATGAGCACTAAACTATTGATATTTTTCCTAGGAAACTAATTTTCTACATAGTTTCGTGTCTTCTTATAAACATCTGAGAAACACAATTATCAAAACTACCATTCAAAATTTGGGGTTGGAATGATTTTTAAAATATTTTTGAAAGCTGTGTCTTTTGCGTGGTTACATATATTTGACCAAAAACACAGTATAAGCATTAATATTATGAAATATTATTAGAGTTTATTTATTTGTTTATTTATTTATTATTATTATTATTCTAATAACCCTTTATTCATTTGATGGCGAAGCTGAATTTTCAACAGCATTAAAACAGTTGTTCTGTTTAATATTTTTGTAGAAACTGTGACACATTTCCAGGATTCTTTGATGAATATACAGTTAAAAATAACAGCATTTATTTTGAAATAGAAATCTTTTGTATCATTATAATTGCCTTTACCGTCACTTTTGATCTATTTTAATATGTAAACAAATAAAATAAAATGAAAAAAATTATAATTTATGAAATTAATTTTTTGCAATAGTTTTGTGAAATTAACCATGACACTTTAAAGTAATAGTCCAGCCAAAAAAATTTAACTAACTTTAATTATTTACCAATTTTCCTTACCAATAATATTTTTTTCTTTCAGTAGAGCTCAAAAGGAGACATTTTCAAGAATCACAGTAGGCACTCTTGTCCATGCAATTAAAATTAACGGGGATGCAAAGCACTATAAAAATATCATAAAAGTGGTGCATATGACCATTCTGTATTTTAAGTCTTCTGAAGTTCCCCCCCCATATGACGTTTGTTATAAGAATAGACTGAAATCAGTTTGGCTGAGGGCCTCTAGCACTGACCATAAGATGAATGGGATTTCTAATGGATAGTTTCATCTAGTATTATACAGGTGCATCTAAAACTTAAATAGTCGTGGAAAAGTTCATTTATTTCAGTAATTCCTCAAATTGTGAAACTCGTGCTTACATAATTCATGCACCCAGACTGCAGTAGTGTGTAAGGTCTTGGTTCTATTAATGGGATGATTTTTGGCTCCCAGTTAACAAAAAAAAAACCCACCAATCCCAGCTCAACCAAATGAATACTTCATAAGACCATTAAAAAAAAATTTTTAGTGAATGGTTGGCCTTCTGGAAAGTATGTTAATTTACTGTACATGTACTCAATACTTGTTAGGGGCTCATTTTGCTTTAATTACTTCCTCAATTCGGCGTGGCATGGATGTGATCATTTTGTGGCACTGCTGAGGTTGGTATGGAAGCCCAGGTTTCTTTGAAAGTGGCCTTTAGCTCATCTGCATTTTTTTGTCTCTTGTTTCTAATTTTCCTCTTGACGATACCCCATAGTTGTTCAGGTCTGGTGAGTTTGCTGGCCGATCAAGCACACCAACACCATGGTCATTTAACCAACTTTTGGCAGTGTGGGCAGGTGCCAATCCTGCTGGAAAATGAAATCAGCAAAAAGCTGGTCAGCAGAAGGAAAAATGAAGTGCTCCAAAATTTCTTGGTAAACGGTGGCAGTGACGTTGGATCTTTTCTTCTTCTAACACTTAGCCCAGAGGTGAGACGCCTCAAAAAATTGACGTTTTTCCCGTGGTTCATGGAGTGCATTAAACAAAGGGATATGACAATTGTCGTGCCAATTCGCTGATCAACGTCTGTGTGGTGGGTGCTCTTGAGGCCTTAAACGCCCACCTCTCCATTCCTTTTGAAGTTCACATCAAATTCTTGAATCGATCGTTCTATCGGTTGTTTGTGCATCTTTTTCTTCCACTCTTTTTCCTTCCCCTCAACTTTCTGTTAACATGCTTGGATACAGCACTCTATGAACAGCCAGCTTCTTTGGCAATGAATGTTTGTGGCTTACCCTCCTTGTGAAGGGTGTCAATGATTGTCTTCTGGACAACAGTCAGATCAGCAGTCTTCCCCATGATTATGTAGCCTAGTGTGGGGGGGGAAAAAAACGACAAAAAAAAAACAAACTGAGAGACCATTTTGAAGGTTCAGTAAACCTTTGCAGGTGTTTTGATTTGATTAGCTGATTGGCATTTCACCTTATTCTAATTTGTTGAGATAGTGAATTGGTTGGTTTTCGATAAATGTGAGCCAAAATCATCACAAAAAAAGAACCAAAGACTTAAACTACTTCATTCTGTGTGCATTGAATTTGTTTAATACACGAGTTTCACAATTTGAGTTGAATTACTGAAATAAAGGAACTTTTCCACAACATTCTAATTTATTGAGATGCACCTGTAGATTTTGGACAGTAGAACTCTGTCTTGATCGGGTGTATTTTTCTGCCCACTTATTATCCTTCACATATTGATCTCTATGATTTTTGCCCTATGAGTTTATAATTGGATTCAAATACACAAGCAAACTGTCTGGAGTAGAGCCAGTTACACACAATCTACTTGGCAACATACTGTGAAACTCATATCAGATGAGGAGCTGGAACCGAAAGCTGAAGCTGATGCTGGAGGAAATGGAGGCCAATTAGAAAGAGGTCCACACTTCAGCTGCCCACAGGCGAGTGGCGTCATGCTACGGGTTACTGTTCCTTTGGCCCTGAGCTTTCTGCTTTTTAGCCCATCGCAGCTGTTTGCCAGCCTCTGACCTGTCACATGCGGAGTGCTGGCACCAAACCTGAATGCCCACCTTCAGAATACCACCACACCTCCTGTTCCTTTCTATTCAGCACACTTATACACCAGTTCTTCTTCTTTAGTCTTCTCTCAGCCTTAAAATCCTGCTGGGTGTGTGTCTTGTGCTACTGCCTCAGTGTCTCTTAAAGTGCTATGAACTCCTTTGTTTCTTTGTGAGAGCCAAATGTTAGTGCTGGGCGCTGTGAGCTGAGACTGCCGTACCCCTTTCCTCCAGCTGGCTACTCACTGGGCTTTATTAGCCCAGACAAATTAATTTTTATTCCGAATTCGCCCCAACAGTACGGCTCACATCATGTGGGTCCCATAGCAGGTCTTTCCAAAAAGCTACTGCTTCAGCATTTGCTTGAATGCTTTATATAGTCAGGCTGGAATATACAGACTGATGATGATGTAAAGCTGTAGCGATTGTATGATTTTAGGGCTGTGCTTATTGCTTGTTTGTGATTGTAAATAATGGTGCCCTCTTTACCTACTCTTGATGTATGAGGACCCTTGTAACACATTTTAAGACAGATTATTTTACACTTGTGTATTGCTTACCTCTGGTTTGTTTTTGTTTCCACATCTCATTTATCACTATAAATTCATGTACTAGAGACTTGCGTTATAGGACTGTTTTATGATGCTTATTTTGTCCTTTTTGGAGCATGAGAATATAAATCATCATCTACTTTTCTTGTATGATAAAAGAGCAGCTCAGACATCCTGCTGAACATCTCCTTTTTTGTTTTATAGAAGAAATAAAATTAAATGAACCATATAATGGATTTCGAATATATATTCAGTGTGACACAATTTGTATTTTATCCAGATGTGGAGCCATTTTGAGAAGTGTGACCTTTACGCAAACAACATCTCTATTTAAAAAATGAATGTGAGTAGAGAAGAGCAGCCCGTCATCTGCTCTGGTGTTCATTAATAGTCTCACAAATGTGTTAAAAGGAACACTGTGAGCACAAAGGATTTCCAAGCAGTGTTGTCTTCTAAATAAATCCACATATGGGAATTATGATTATAATTGCAATCTTGTCATTTTACCACCTTGTCCTGGTTAAGGTATCCCAAAACAGAATGTATCAAAAGGAATAAAAACCCCAAAAAGTAATTCTGTCATCATTTGCTTATGCTTATGTTATTTTAGCTGTATGTACTGTTATAGTATTAATTAATATTTTGAATTAAAGGCACAATATGTAATTTTCGCCGCTTGAGGGCGCGTATTCAAAATAAACAAAGACAAAGGCATAGTTTGAAGACACTGTGACTGAGTGTGGAATCATGGGAGTTGTTGTCTTCATCCCCACAGCCGATGCATGTTCATGGATTAGCTAATGATTTATTAACGTAGTAGAATGAAGCAGGGTGAGGCTGAAAGCCGTCGAAGCTAAATGAGGCCGCTGAACGAGCGATGCAAGCACGGCTCTAAAGCAGCGGAGCGCTTTAATGCACAACAGTCGACACGGCTTCGCTGCTCCGTTCCGGTCGTGCGTTAGATGGTGGTTGGAAAAAAGGGTCAGCGTTGTTTTACTAGATAAATTTGAAAGTTCTGTTATAATGCTACTCTGTGCGGTCGTCATCGGTCTAGTAAAACGCACAACATATTAAAGCGTCTTTGGTGTTTCCATGTTTTCTACAAAACAAAACCAGAAATCGAGGGGTTATGACGTAATTGGCAGGCGACACAATAACACTATGGACACGGTCCGTGTCATTAGTTAAAATGGCTTATTTCTCTGGATTTAAACATTCTTCAAAACATTTGGGATAATGTAAGTACACAAGTCAGCAAAATATATAACACTGTTCTAGTGGTTTTTGGATATTTTAATTAAAAAAAATCTTACATATTGTGCCTTCAACATTTTTATATTTTCAGTTTTCATCGCTCACACTTGTCCAATTAAATTACAATGAATGGAGCTTTTTAAGCCTCTAAAAGAACACAAAAGAACCACATCATTCAGTACCTTTGAGTGACAAACATCTGTTGATTGAAGTTGAAGTCAGTCTGATTAATGAACTAGCCATTCAGAAGGTTTTGGTACTGAACAAATCAATTCATTAAAAAGTTGGTCTCCAAGCAGGCATCTCTCATGAACTCTCTTAAAAGATGAGTATTAGTAAATGATGACAAAATGTAAATTTTTGGTGCACTGTTATTAAATCTGAAATTAGATTTTGAATGGTGTAAAAAATGGTTTGTTATCTTGTTTGTGACTGCTGATTTCATCTCTTGTCCTCTTGACCCCTCATGTCCTATTTTAATTTGAAATGAGGAACAGTTGTCTCTTTATTACAATGTGGCAGTCACTTAAACAAAACCAGATCTGAAGCATTATGAATATGATTTGTTTATTTTCCTCTCAGCGGCCAGAGGTGGCTAATCTCACTCAAGGAAGGGGAATGTTTCTCTCTTCAGCCCTGCTAGCCCACTTTCAGCTTGTCCTCTGTGGATTTGCCTGTCAGACAAGATTCCCTGGAGAGACTCCTGGCTGCAGTGCTTATTTCTGCTCACCTCATGATCCAGCTCTCAGTTATGCAACCTCCCACTTGGGTCCAGGTCCACCAGAAATCTCCCAGTTTGTTTTCAGGTGCCCAGACTCTCGTACAGGCTGGTCTCTCTCCACCTCCTGATAGCTCTCTCTCTCTCTTAGGCACGCTATACTTTCCTTGCCACACCACTGCATGACAGATTTGGGGCTTTCTTGGTCTATGCTGCTACGTCTGTTTGATTCCAGACCTTTAAACTGGTTCATTCACTGACCTGGTTCATGTATCATGGGAATATCCTCTCCATTTATTTTTTACATTACACATCATGGTATTTGTGATGGTGCCTTTTAGTGTTATCCGACCTTAACAACACCTCAAAAAGAGAAAAATATTTGCCACATTTATAGAGAGAGTTGCTTAGTTGTTGATGAACATAATCCATTCATATTGTAGCCAGTCTGAATTTTTTTAATTGGTTTAATTGTGTATGTGATGTTCTGAGATGATGCAATTATTTTCTGCAAAACCTCATCACAGATAAGGGCTGACAGTTTAATTTGGGCCAAGGCTTTGGTTGTTTTAATTCAAAGGATGTATACTTTGAAAATGAGCAGGAGTTGATCAACAGAGCCCTGTCATTTACTGTATATTTAAACCTGCTTCCTCTGATCTCGGGGTTGAAATAGAATATGGAACCATGCAGGTTAAAATTTCAAAGGATTGTGGTTGGTTATTTGCTCAGCTTTCCAATATCCTTAAAATAGATCTTAAATTGCCTCTACGCCTCCAGAGAGAGACTAAGAAATGGGACATGAACGCGTGTTCAATTATTCACCACAGGAAATTTCAGTGATTTATGTTTTTTTATCGATGATATACCATTTTCTGTCAGAAGAGGTCTAGCTGAGCTTTTCTTTACATTCTTCCACACGTAAAATGCCTAAAATTTACATAAACATGTAATGTGAAGCAATATGGTGAGGTTGAAATTGAAACCACGTATATTTACATTTAGGCTAAATTAAATTATGGCTTGTCATTGCGCTTGGCAACCATAGTAACACAACAGAGTAGTATATTTGCAGAGCAGGTTTTTATAGTCGCTCTGTATCACATTTTTCATATTTCTGTCACCCTGTTAGCAAGAAGAAACAGTCATGTAGATACCTGTATTTAATATACCTTCAGAATAACGTTAATATTAAGAATCGATTTTAAGTGACCTATATCTGTCCTTGACACATTTTTAAACGACAGATTAAGGGGTTCTATTCTGTATTACAGTCCTGGTAAAAGAAATGAATATAGACACGTCTGCTTTGACATGAGGGGACCATCTGTTTGTTATTATCTAACAGACTAGAGAACATTGATTAGTGGATGTTTAGACTAACAAGATGAGATATATAAATATATTTCATATGAATATACAATAGCAGTACAAGGAATGAGAGGTCATTTTCGTAAATATAGTCACAGATAAAGATCACTGCCTCATGTTAAATGTTCATGAAAATGTTTTTAAGCAAAGCTATTAAGTGCCATCTTACCGTTACATGATAAAATAACTGACATTATCATCATATAAACTGTACAGTGTGAACAGAGTTTAGTTTATCCTTTACTTAAAATTTAGTGGATAAACACAAACATGTAACAGCTTTATGGATGATCGTAATATTTTGTTGTTTTGATCACAGGGAGCCGCTATTATGCCTGGCATTGAAACTGCTTTTGAATGCGAGATCGCTTTTTAGTTTCACTTTCGAGATTTGCGATCGCACATACTCTGTTTATACTATGTAGCGGCAGTACTTACCACACATTTTACAAGATTAGATTGTTTGTCAGTGGTGCTCAGGATCTGCAAATCATTCGCCATCGTCCTCAGTCATCTCCGCTTACTCTCTTTATGTGGTAAGTGAAATTTCATGTACTGTAATGTAACAGTCCAATTTGGTATACATCGCCCAACCCTATTAGGATTTTTAGGTTGAAAGGGGTATCTGGACTGGTAACTGAAATATTGAAGGTTCAAGTATAATTTCAAAGCATGTAAAAAATTAAGTTTCAGAAGAAATGGGCAATATGAATAGGCCACACATAGTATACCTAGTGTTTTCTATCAGTCATGCTTGAATATTTAGCTTTATGTTGAGCATTAGTTGTAATTGTCTCTAGAGATATGGCATCTCATAGCATGATAAAGAAATCTTGCCTTATTTCCCTGCGGGTGTAGTGGCATTTAGAGGCATTATGTCCACAAAACGCTGTGTTGTGCACGTTGAAAAGGTTTACAGGATGGTTCAACAAAAAATGAAAAGTCTGCCATCATTTACTCATTCTCATATCGTTTCATTTGGTGTGATGGGTACGATTTTGGTACCATTTTTCTTTAGGAGAACACAAAGCTTCTGCTTTTAGTGCTTTTAGTGCTTCTGCTTTCAGTTAAAGCTGTAGTAAAACGATTTGGCAAATGCTCCAGTGCGTATTTGTGTTTGCACTCTGGAGAACGTCAAAGTTTTGATGTTGATTTTGTAGCAAATCAGCTCAAAAGGGAAATGTATATAAATAATTACAATTAATTATGATTAATTACAATTATTTATATAAGCTGCCAGTAGTAACTGTAGCAGAATTAAATTGCACTCCACTAATCTGTTCATCCAGCGAACATTCAGTGAAAGTTAATATCAACTCTAGGAAAGGATATTTTCGTGGCCACAGAAAACACTTTCATACATTATTAATGCATTAGAGCATGTAGCAAGGATCAAAATCGTAAAGGGACAATTAATTTGCAAGGCAGAATCAGAAACTCATGTAATTTGTGCACAAGAGTTTTATTAACTAAACACTAACACAAACTAGTCTAACAAACAAACAAACATACATACACTCACGCGGACATACAAAAGGGGAGCTAAAGTGGATGAATGAAGCCATTAGAGAAACCAGAGAATGCAGTTATGGAAAATGAGTCAGAACCACCTGAGTTAAAAACCATCAGTGCCGTTTTACAATGGGGTCTACAGCTTATACTAAACCTCTGTTTAGTTTAGTTAAATGTACGATACTTGCATTGCCTTGTGTCGTTGCGAACGTGTAGGGGTGCAGTCTCGGATGAAAGTCTTGATGGTTCCAAGGTTGTGGACTTGCGATCACGTTCTTCCGGGTTTGAAGAGTGATGAATTCCAAAGATGTTCTGACTCGATGGTGATTGGGAGTTTCTTCCCAGTGGAAAGTTAAAAAGAGCTAAGAGAGACATCAGCTGAGATCCTAGGATCTTTGGTGAATGGAAAGTCAAGGCCGAGGCCTGGCAGGAACTTAGGGTGTCCTTAGAAGACTAGCTCAGCATCCCCATCTTCTCAGAATCTAACAGAACTGCAGACTGAAGGCGGGTCACTGATGTGAGGCCTTTAAGGTCTGAGAAGATTCACGCCTCTCAAGATGGGATTGTCCAATGAGAAATGCCGGAATCCCAAATGGGAGTTTGGAAATACTTGGGAGTTTATGACCCTTTGTGTGGAAGCATGGTAATTTGCATATGGAACTCAATTGGGTGTTGATGCAAAACTACTAAAGATTCTTAGAACACTAATATGTTGCCTATGTACCAACATATAATATACACTCTCGTTTAGATAATCAGAAGACAAATTCATAGATACTAAACATGGTATTGGTAAGGTTACATGAATGAGTGGTTCTATCATAAGCATGCATAAAACAGTATACAATACAAAAGACAAAATACAAGAACAGCAATAATATACACAATAACCTGAAGGATATGTGTGTTCATTCAAAGAAAGGTTTTCCATTGATTAATTAGATAAGAGTCCATTTTTATGGGCATTATGTGTCTGTTTTAGAGAGACTTGAGAAATAGTTGCTCTGCCCGCATTCCTTTGAGCAATAAAACTAGTGTTATCAGATGGTTTGTCTTTGGTTGCCATTAAACCAGAGGCCTGTTCTGCCATTGTTGGAGGTTGTTGTGGCATTTGGGGGGAAGGGTCATAGAACCTCATAGTTGAACTTTGGTTAGAGTGGAGGGGGCGTTAGATATTATTTGTTAAATATAACAAATAGTTGTGTGTCTGATTGGTCCAAATGCTACAGTTTCTTGAACGCAATGGCCAATCAAAAGTCTTTAAGTTAGAATCCACTCAACACTCAAAACGCCAGAGTTTGTCCAGTGCTGAGTTCTGCATGCTCACGAATCACCACATTGTAACAAACAAAATGTAGACAAGATGTAAATAAGAGATTGAGCAGTGTAGGGCCTCATGGATTTATAACGGACCTTTGTGAGATTGCAATGAACTAAGATGAGTGACAGTTTATAGCACTGTACGTGCTTTATAGGCCATTTATTTATAATCCAGTCAGAAGTTTTGTTTTTCATGCTACTAAGAGGACTAGCAGCCACGTACATGTTGCGCATCCGCATATAAATGTGGGATTCACTCTTAAAATTGCAATGACTGACATAGTGATAACCATAGAAATGGACAGGACAAAAATATATGTCCAAAAATGATGCATTAAAGCTTGCACACCCTGGAACTGGGCCTGGAGCAGATGCAAATTTGAGGAAGTTCAGAACTTTTGCTAGAGAATGCAAATGTTTTTGTGAGCTAATTAAAAGTTTCAATGTCTAACTCCCATCTCATTTTTTCCATCACCATGTCCTTTTAGGGGCTTCATACCAAGTTCACAAAATCATGCTGAATGATTCGCCTAGTTCATGAAATCGACTGATCCGGTTCAACTCACTGACTCCTGATCCGGGTTACAGCGATTAATAGCTGTCTGTTTATCACATGGCTATTATATGGTACAGCCACTTTTACCATTGCTTGGTGAAATTTCACAGATGAAATCTAGTCATTTCAAATAGGAAACCATGCTTTTGGGAGTTTCATGAAACAAGTTCCATACCCGATTTCACTCATGTTCAAATTAGTCATATAATTTGCCGCATTCACCAACAGAAAGCTGTTTGGTTTAAAAGTGACTTCTGTGTAAGCTTAGTACATTGCTACGCTATTGACAATAGACCTTTTTTGCCTGCAAAATTTAGCAATTGTGACCGCACCTGTCTAGCACAGAATATAGCACACTAATCACATACAGTAGACGACTTTTATTAATCTTATGATACTTTTTCACTTGTACTTTTGGTGCTTAAAGCTCCATTCCCCATATTTCAAGTCATATGGGTTTGGAATGACCTGAGCTGCCAAAATGTTTTGTTCTGAATGAGCTACTCCATTAAGTAGTTGCTTCCTGCATCTTTAAAAACACATTACCTATTAGGCTGTGTCTCAGCTTCCAGGAAAACATGATGAATGAGAGCTATCCAAGGCCAGCATTCAGCTACTGAAGTGCACTTTACCCTGTTCCCTTTGCTGTAATGATTTTCAAGTAGGAAGAGAAAAGAACAGAATGTAGGAGTAAAGAGAGGAGAGGAAAATGAGAGTCCTCCTTCAACAACCTGAGAACCAATTTACACCAAAACCAGGAGGCAGATGCAGTGCGTTCCTCTCTGTTGGTGGTATTTGATTAACTCCCTTAAGGTCTGGAAATAAGGTCACTAAAATATGATTTTAAATCCCTGCTTTGTGTTAAATGCTCATTTGCATTTTTCTTCTCGCTATAAAAGCCGATGGGATTAAATTAGCCGCTCTGAGAATTCCTTATTTGTCCATTTAACTTGAATTATGATGTGCATAAAGTTTGATAAGCAGACGTGGCGATCATATTTTGCTGCCGACTGGAGGAAAAATAATCCTCCACAGAGTTTCTCTCCAATTATCAGTCATTCAAAAATCATTCTTCGTTTTTAGAAATGGCTAATAATCACAAGTTCTGCATTATTCAAGGCCATCAATTTTTAGAATTTAATAATAGCATGATAATTTATGCTTATTGTTTTTATTCAGATGGATTTTCTCTGATTTTAAATCAGTCTTGTGTCTTTCATCTGAAATGGGTGGCTGATTCTTTCTTCCTTCTCACTGCAAAAGGTCAAAAAGACCAAGGCAATGGATATGTCCATCCCTTCATTTCAACACTAAAAGCAGAATAATTACAGTGACCCTTCATAATTTGTAAGCTAATGACAGACTGAATTTACATTGCGGCCCTGGCTTCCCGATCCCTTCAAGCTGGAAAAGGTCAGGGAAAACAATCTGTTCTTCCCTAAATGACATTTTTGGGGCTAGCTGGTAATTGAGTGATGTGACGTTTATATAAACAGTGCATCTGAGCAGCGGTGGCAGGACTCGGGGAGTAGGAAATTGAATAGAGATTGTGGAAAATTAAAGGCTGAACAAGCAATGAGAGGAGCAGGTTGATTTGGGGGGCTCTTAAGAGCAAAACCCACAGCCTAAAGGGGGGGGGGGCCCCTTGTTATGATTAACTATAAAGTAACGATAAAGATATAGCTAAAATAATTGTTCTCAATATTAAAGAATAGCAGAGTCCACACCACAGCTATAACGATAAAGGCACAGAGAAACTATATAGTTTAAATCGCTTTCAGAGCAATTTTTCCAGCTGATGAATGATAAAAACATTGACACCCAATCAGAATCAATCCTGCTATAACGAGCTCGAGAATTTAAAATGGCAGACAAGTGTGCACTTAGAATAAACAAACAATATCATCTGCTAATATAGTTATCTTTATAGTTATCGTTCTTGGTGTGAACGGGCCTTAACACTCTTTAAAACTTTTTTCAACATAAGAAATGTTTCTTGAGCACCAAATCGGCATATAAAAATTTTTTTTCTGAAGGACCATGTGACACTGAAGACTGGAGTAATGGCTGCTGAAAATTCAGATTTGCAACCACAGGAATACATTTCATTTAAAAAAAATATTAAAATAGAAAACATTTCACAATATTACGATTTTACTATAATTTTGATCAATTAGATGCAGACTTGATGAGTTTTTATATAAAAATAAAAAAAAAAAAAAAAAAAACATGGAATTATTCAAGTTTTGTCCAGTGTAAGTTTATGAGTCACAAACCATAGCAAAGTCAGTCACATTCATCATTACTCACATTATTTATTTTGTATATGCATATTATTTAAAGCATCCTACTTTCACAGACAGCTCAAGATTGGCAGCTAATCCAGCCAGGAAAATAAAAAAATTAAGTTCTTAACGATATTTTGTGGAAACCATGATACAATACCATTCAAAAGTTTAGGGTAAGTAAGAAAAAAAGAAATTAATACCTTATTCAGCACGGATGCTTGTAACGGAAGAGGTCTGGACACAACAGGTTACTATCACTCAAAAGTGGTTTCTTGGGTACAGAGAGTACTGGGGTAGGGTTTCAAGAGGAGTGATGGGAGAGAAGGTTCGAGGATAGGGTGATCGGGGTAATCCGGGCTTTGCCTGCTACAGGAGCTGGAAGCAGGCAGAGGAAGCACACACCTTAGCGATCCGGGAACTAGGAGATACAGGATACACTTGGAGACGAGGAGACACTAGGAAGAACACAGGAGGTAAGTAATGCAGGAAGTATTCAAATGGAAGTAGTAGCAAAGTCATTGAGTCCTCTACATCTATACGAGACCGGACAGTGAGGGTGTCTAAGGTGTGTGCTTTTATGCAGGCTGGTTGATGAGGTGTTTGATTGGTGACAGGTGCAGGTGCTCAGAACTCAGGTGAGAGGGATCGTTGTGATTGGGTGGTGATGGAGCCTGGCCGATCTGTTACAGATGCATTGATCAAAAGAATGTTAATAGCTTTATAATGCTTATTATAATATTACAAAATATTTATATTTCATATTAATGTTGCTGTTCAACATTCTATTCATAAAAGAATCCTGGAAAAAAATGGTATCATGGTTTCCACAAGAATATTAAAAAAGCAAACACTTTTTAACAATGATAATAACAAGAACCATTATTCATAACTAAACAGCAATAAAAACTGATAATAATTGAACACTAAACCAATCAATCAATTAGAATGATTTATCATGTGACACAAAGACTAGAGTGATGGCTGCTGAAAATTCAGCTTTGGCGATTAAGAGACTTTTTTCAAAAACATAAAAATAAAAAACTTAATTATTATAAATTTTTGACGGGTAGTGTGTATTGCATGCGATATTGAAACCACAAGCTTCTCTTCATGGCTCCAAGACATAATTAAATCATGATATGCCATTTCCATGATTTTTAACCTCCTCCCTGTGGTTTATTGTGCAGGAAGGTGCTTAAGGAGATTCCTGTTGGTGGTCTGAAACCCAATGAGACGGTCCATGCCACTCAAGAGGCTCAGCTTCTCTCTCAGCTGAACCATCCTGCCATCCTCAAGTTCTACACCAGCTTCCTGGAGAGAGACGCCTTCTGCATCATCACTGAGTACTGTGAGGTAAACTGTCCTCTGGAAACACCTGGTTTAGCTTCTTGTGGTCTCTTCTAGTCATAATAAGCCTGAAGCAAGTCACATGATCTGGTCTTGGTAAACTGTGTTGGCCTGTTGTGCCTTTGTAAAGCACTCTGGAGAGGGAATACTATTTACAGGGCCATTCCAAATGAAAGTGAACGATCACTTTAGGAACGTGAGGAAAATCGAGTAGGTGACTCTATTTACATTCTTTATACATGCACCTGATGTTATTGTGCATGATTCATCGGTGCAAAAAGTAATTGGAAAGTAATAACTTGCTCATTTCATTTCCTCTTTAAATTTACTTGTAAACACATCATGTTACAGAGGTAAAATGGATTGCATTGCCATTTAGTTGAATTCCTAGCAATAATTCTGGGTGTATTTGCTCCCAAGCCCATTCAGTAACCAGCTCTCAAATGATCTACTTACACTGTCCAGCGCCTCCTTCATCCCTGTGGTGCCTTTTCTGTGTTCAGCGATGGATCAGAGATTCTGAGAGCATCCTGACATCAGGTCACGCTCATCTCCCCCACAGCTTCTGTCTCAATCTCACCATCTGATCTTCTCGTCTTTTCCTTGCTTAAGACGTATCTGCAGGTCAGACCGGTCTCGTGTCATCTCTGCCCTATGCTTTGGTCAGTGATTATTACATTTTGCACGTCTCCTTTATCTTTTTCTTTGGCACACATGCTGTTGTCCAGAGCTGCTTTGTTCTGCAGGTAACTCTCAGTGAATTTAATGGACATTCCTCATAGGAAAGAAAAATCAGGAATGAGATCTCTGATAGTTTGTCGTAGACAGCATTGAGAATAAATGGAGAGCAGATGAAGACGTTTGCTTTATCTGCTTCTCAGATTTTTGAGATACTGAAATATATACTAGTAATCTCAGATGAGTCTCCTCTAGAGTTTCAGAAAATATCTTAAAGGGATAGTTCACCCAAAAATTAAGATTCTGTCATCATTTACTCACACTCATTTTGTTTCAAACCTGTATGAATTTCTACTGTTGAACACAAAAGAAGATATTTTGAAGAATATTGGCAACCAAACAGTTGCTGGTAGCCATTGACTTCTATGTTTTTTCATACTATGGAAGTCAGTAGCTACCAGCAACTGTTTGGTCAGAAACTCGTACAGGTTAGTAACAACTTGTAAATGTGTGTAAATGACAAAATTGTTTTGGGTGAACTATCCATTAAAGGGATACTTCACCCAAAAATGAAAAGTACTCCATGATTTACTCACCCTCAAGCCATCCTAGGTGTACAGTACAGTATATGACTTTGTTCTATCAGACGAATACAATCGGAGTTATATAAAAAAAATTGTTCTGGCTATTCCAAGTTTTATAATGGCAGTGAATGTGTCAGGAACGAGACCGGGATCCAACAGCAGGTGAAAACAAAATCCAAGTTTATTGAAACTGTGATAACAAAAGGTAAATAAGTCAGCCGGATAGCAAAAACCCCAGCAAAAAGTTAGTTCTGATCAGCGTGGAGGCTAGACCAGCCGCAGTCGAGCCCGCGGGGAAGAGAGAGGGCGAACCGGCAATAGAATGCCACCGCTGAATTCCAGGGGTTGTCTCGAGCATGGGCAGAGAGGAATAGGACGAAACTGCCGAGGAGAGACAGGCCTATGAGTAGCGAGAGCCAAGGCTGGGAGCCGACCAATGTTCTAGGGAGGCAGGAGGGTAGAAAGGGGAGGATGACAAACACAGGAACGCCAGACCGACTAGACTAGAAAAAATAAAATAAAAACGATTCAGACAAACACAGCATGGACAGAGACGACCTAAGCTGCTGCACAACATGATACGGACTCACACAAGATAGCATTCAAGAGGGCCAGATAAAGGGAAGAATAATAAGGACAAAACGAGGTGCAGGTGAGAAAGGAGAATAAGCTAACAGGGATAACGAGAGGGGCGGGGTGAACACAAGGATGACAGCAGAGCACCTGGCAAGCCTCAAAACAAAAGGCCATGTGCTCCATGATAACAAAGCCCAAGTAGACCTCACCGAAATTGTGACAGAATGGGGGTCGAGATTTTGAAGCCTTAAAAAGCTCATCCATCCATCATAAAAATGCTCCACATGGCTCCAGGGGGTTAATAAAGGATTCTGAAGTAAAGCAATATGTTGTGTAGACATATCCATATAAGACTTTATAAACCGTAAATCTCGGAGCGTCCGATTGTAGGGTAGGGTAAGCTCTGGTAAGAATATGCTAGTCTCGCGAGAACCAGGTTTTTTTTACAGCAAAGAGAAAAAAACAGTCTCCTCTTGGCTTATACCGAAATCCTCCAACATTTTCCTATACAAATCCTTGTTTTGTATTTATAATTTGTGAGTGGTGGTGTTGTTGTTTTACTTTCTCCTCTGCACTTCCGCATTCATCACTTCGCACCGGAGCTTACACTATGCCTACGTCCTACGCTGAAACGCCATTCTCTCGTGAACACACAGACGACAGTCAGCAGAAGCTAGAGATTACGATTTAAAAGTTAAAATATGGATATATTTCTTACATTTTTTTTTTATATAACTCTGATTGTATTGATGGCTTGAAGGTGAGTAAATCATGGGGAAATTTTCATTTTTGGGTAAACTATCCCTTTAAAATGTCACAAAAACTGCTAAGACAGTGGAGTCAGAGATTTCAATATGATAACTTTTGGGGAAACATGTGAGACAAAGGTGATACAGTAGATGAAACATAACTGAGAATTCTGTGAAGTCTCCTGGGTAGCAATGCAATTCTGGATTTTCTGGGTCTGTTTCCAAGCCTCTCTGTCTTGTGTCAAAAGCCAAGGTTTTTTTTGTTTTAGTTTTTTTTAACAGAGATGCTACAGCAATGTTACCTTGGAAGTGTTTCTTACCCCTTGGAATGTTATGGAGATAGTTTGCCTTAGGACACCATTTTTTTTCTTGTCCAAATTGCTGCACTAAATTGATGTGTCAGACCACATCCATATTAAATTATTAGCTTCATTAAACTTGTTACAAAATTTGAATCTGTGTTGACCTGAGCTAAATTTCAAATGTCCAACATTTGCGAAAGTGAAAAGTCTAATTTCATTTTTGTTAAACTGTCCTCTTTATATCAAACGTGACTATTACAGTAATGAGAATTTGGAGGGAAATGTCCTTGTCTGGGTTGTATAGTAGATAAAGTTTAAAAACTTGTGAAGAAGCTTTTGGTCAGAAGAGCTATGGAAGAAAATGCATTTTACCAGCTGTTTCCACATTGTTTCGAACTGTTGAAGAACAGCTGCTATAAAAACCTGTTGTAATGTAAATGCTGTTTTGAATATGTTCTCTGTGCTCTGGGTTACTGCATGTCATGTGGAGTTGCTATGTATATTAAGGGAGATCCCTCCTGTGCATTGAGTTCCATTCTCCTGGAGACATGGGATGAACAATAGGCCCTACCATTGATCTTGTGACTGTCTCATTCTCAATGAGGCAAGGTTTGCTCAGCAGTTGAATAAAGCAAGAAGAAAATCTAATGAATAGAATGAAAGCATATCTCTGCTTCCAGCTTCTAGTTTTCCTCATTCTGTTCTCTTTCATCTCGTATGCGTTTGCCATCGTGTTCCACGTAGGTTGACTTGCATCTGACAGACACTCACTATAATCGAGATGAAACTCATTAAAATATAGTCTGTATTTTATTTTATTTTATTTTATTAAATATTTTGTAAAACAAATGTTAAGACCAGATAGTTTTCATTAAAGATATGATAATGGATAAATGAGGATTTTTGCATTACAGTAATGAGAATTTGGAGGGAAAATGCATTTAATTGTCATGAAAATAATGTCACAAAAAACAACAACAAAAAAACCTAATATTCCATCGCCTGCCAGATTTTAAAAAAGCAAATATGCAGGAGTTGAATTAATAGTCTGTGACTATTCAGGATGCTCTATAAAAGCATAACGGGTGCAGATATGGAGCTGGCTGTGTGTGTTTACTAATTGTCTGGCATACCACCATGCAATTATTTGTGGAAATGGTGCCTTTGATATAGTCACAAGAAAAATATTCTGTTGAAAATTAATAAAAATGTCCTCTACATGACTCACTGCAGATCTCATTACCACCTACTCCTTTTATGTCTCCATGCTAAGAAACTGAAGCCACAGGCGCGCACACACACACACACACACACACACACACACACACACACACACAGAGGGTCTGGCTTCCTGCTAGAAACAGCTCTGGGTGGGAATCATTAGGGCATGGGAAGCCTCTATTATGCTCAACCATTTGCCCTTCATGACAGTACAAACAAACCCACACACACACACTCACATAAAGAAAGATTGCACACTCACATATGATCTGATTGCCCCTGAGCACTTTGCACCTGAATGGTAACAGTGAGCTGATAAAGGATGGAGTTCTGCTCTTCTCTAGTGATGTGGCTCAGATCTGTCCATGCCAGTCATCTCATCTCCTTTAGCAGGCCAGTCTTCACCCCACCATTTGCTCCTATCTCAAGATATCAAAGAGACTGTTGAGACCAGAAGTGTCATGCCCATTCAAACTGAAAGATTGCAGTCCAGATCTGCTTAATGCAAAACAAGCCGATTTTGACTACATCTTTTGAAAATAATTTGTATGTTTGATAATGATAGGGGCAATCTTGATAGGGGCAATCTTGTCTTAGACACCAGTTTCCAGCATCATAGACATCCTGGATTTCAGGGACATTCAGAGAAAAATATGTTTTCTAAGCCTGGAAATGTCATGTATTAATGTTTTTATTTTACTTTACTCTGTATTCTATTCTATTCTATTCTGTTCTGCTCTCTTCTGTTATATTCTGCTCTCTTCTGTTCTCTTCTCTTCTATGCTTTCTAGGGTCTCTCTATATCTTCTCCTTTCTCTTCTCTTCTCTCCTCTTCTATTCGCTTCTCTTCTCTTCTCTTCTCTTCTCCTCATCATCTCCGTCCTACTCTCCTCATCCTTCTCCCCTTCCCTCACCACCCCGACTCACACTCCCTCCCCTCTTCTCCCTCTCCCCTCCTCCCCTCCCCTCCAATTCCTCTCCTATAAGTTCTCCTCTCCTCTCCGACTCTTTCAATGGTAAATGCAAACGACATTGACTGAATTTCATGGTATGTTAAAATTTTCTTGGTTTTGTTAAAATATTAATAAAAATAAATGATATACACTACCATTCAAAAGTTTGGGGTCGGTATTATTTCTTAATGTTTTTGAAAGAATTTTCTTGTGTACACCAAGTCTGCATTTATTTGATCAATTTACAATTGTTTTTGATTCCCACTTTTCTTGAAATCACACTCTGGTGCCCCTGGGTGCTTAATGCATTTGGTCAACAAAAAAATGTGATATATTTGATTTGAGATCCGTGACATTCTGATAAATGAAAACACTCTTTTTTTTTTTTTTTTGTAGGAAATGAAATGGAGGTACGACTGGCCTACAGGGAGGTTTTCATTATACTTCTGTTCATGCTACAATGCTTATTCCAAAACTCATTGCTCAATTAAACCTTTGCACTCAGGAAAAGCATTGATGAAAGCATTCGAGGAGGCTTTTTGAGTGATGATGGTCATAACCATAGGGGGCCCAACAAATTAACCAGTCCCAATTACATTCATAATGCGAATCATCCTTCGCTTGGACGCGTGGTGAGCCCCACTCACCGTGTGCAAACACTTCCCTCGGGCAGTGTGCAGGAGGGTTTATCCAAAGACATTTCAAATGAACTGTTAAGCCTGCAGTATATCCACAAATGGTGCTAATCTGACTCATGCCTGTCACTACGTTACCGATTTAAGACTTTCCTAATGGAACTCACTCTCTTGAGACATTGACAAATGTCTGTTGTTATTGAAATGAGGGGTGCTGAGTTCAGCTCTGTGTTCAAACTGTGCTCCACTTCAGTCATACAATTAGTGGGATTGATTATTCTCTTGGTGGCACTTGGTGAAAACAGAGAGATCCTTAAATATGCCACATGTTTATATGCTCATTCTAATTCCATTATTGTACGTTTCAGGAATAGTTTTCCCAGAAAATAAAAATACACTCATGTTGTTTCAAATTTTCTCTCCGTCAAGTCTTTGGATCTAATTTGCACTGATGAGCGTTCAAATTCAATGAGTCAGCGTCAAGTGAAAAGCTGTGTTTATAAGAAAGAAATCCATCATTAAAGGGTTAGTTCACCCAAAAGTGAAAATTAGCCCATAAATTACTCACCTTCAAGTCATCCTAGGTGTATATGACTTTCTTCTTTCAGATGAATCCAGTCAGAGTTATATACATTTTTTTTTTTGATCTTTCAAGCTGTTTCATGGCACCCAGCAGGTGTTGCATGCATCAGTCCAAAGCACAATTAAAAATGGTGGGGGGGGGGGGGGGGGTGAACAAAGGCCTTCTGTAGCAAGTCAAGTCACCTTTTGATTATAGCCCGCTTTTAACAATACAGATTGTGTCAAAAGCAAATGTACAGCATTAATTAGGAAAATACTGTGTCAATAATGCAAAGTGACAATAGTAAACAATAGGCAATAGTTTTTTCAGTTAAAGGCAGTTCAGCATTGAATTCAGTGATGTCATCATCCAGCTCAGTTCAGTTTAAATAGTATCTGTGCAATCAAGTTAACGATATAGCTGGAAATGAAGTGTCCCCAACTAAGCAAGCCAGAGACGAAAGCGGCAAGGAACCAAAACTCCATCGATGACAGAAATTGAGAAACCAGGCTCAGTCGGGGGGGCCAGTTCTCCTCTGACCAGAAGAAACCAGCAGTTCAATTCCAGGCTGCAGCAAAGTCACATTGTGCAGAGTACTCAACTGGCTCCTGTGGTCTTGTCCTGTGGTCGTCTGAGACAAGGTCTTTACTGGGGATCTGTATCTGGGGCTCATCTAGTTGTCCTGGTTTCTGCTGACTTTCAGGGCTGTAAACCAGGTTAAAGAGATGGGTCTTTAATCTAGATTTAAACTGACGGAGTGTGTCTGCCTCCCGAACAATGTTAGGTAGGTTATTCCAGAGTTTGTGCGCTAAATAGCAAAAGGATCTTCCACCCATAGTTGATTTTGATATTCTAGGTATTAAATTATCAAATTGCTAGAGTTTTGAGAACACAGCGGACGTGGAGCACTATAATGTAACAAGAGCTCGTTCAAATACTGATGTGCTAAACCATTCAGGGCTTTATAATTAATAAGCAAGATTTTAAAATCTATAGGAGGTTTAATAGGTAGCCAGTGCAGTGTTGACAGAACCGGGCTAATATGGTCATACTTCCTGGTTCTAGTAAGAACTCTAGCTGCTGCATTTTGGACCAGCTGGAGTTTGTTTATTAAGCGTTGCAGAACAAAAACAATAAAGCATTACAAAATCTAACTTGAGTCATACCGCCTGGATTACATTCTCATTGACATTGAGAGCATAGGTCGTAATTTATATATTTTTGAGATGGAAAAAATGCAGTTTTACAAATGCTAGAAACGTGGCTTTTAAAAGGAAAGATTGCTATCAAATAGCAAACCTAAGTTCCTAACTGATGATGAAGAATTAACACAGCAGCCATCAAGTGTTAGAGAGTGTTCTAGGTTATTACGTGCAGATTTTTCGGTCCTATAATTAACACCTCTGTTTTTTCAGAATTTAGCAGTAAGAAATTACTCATCATCCAGTTTTTTATATCGACTATGCATTCCGCAAGTTTTTCAAATTGGTATGTTTCGCCGGGCAGCGAAGAGAAATATAGAGCTGATTATCATCAGCATAACAGTGAAAGCTATCACTGTGTTTCCTGATGATATCTCCAAAGGGTAATATGTAAAGCATGTAGAGTAATGGGCCTAGTACTGAGCCTTGAGGTACTCCATTCTGCACTTATGATCGATATGATAACTCTTCATTCACTACTACGAATTGATGGCAGTCAGATAAGTACAATTTGAACCATGCTAATGCACTTCCATTAATGCCAACAAAGTGTTCTAGTATTCTGTAGCAAATCGATGCGTTTTTGTATGAAAAATAACCATATTAAAAACGTAATAATGAATTTAATTTAGCTTGCGCTCACTGTTGTACATGGATGCAGTTCCGGGCGGATGACGTATGGAGGTCGGCTTTGCGCATGCGCTGCTCAGAAGTGACGCACGCGGAAGCGCAGGGGAGAGATTAAAACAAAACAACGGTCACTAATTAGAAGTGCAAAACGAGGATTTGTAAAGAAAAATAATGGAGGATTTTGATATAAGCCAAGAGAAGACTGGTTTTACTTTGCTAAAGTAAGGAAACCTTGCTTCCTTTGCTCCTTTAAACAAACGTTGGTTTTCACGAGACTCACCGGCGCCATGCGCAACTTCGACCTCATACGTCATCCGCCCGGAACTGCTTCAGTGTACAACAGTGAGCGCAAGCTAGATTAAAGTGATATTACGTGTTACTATGGATATTTTTCTTACAAAAACGCATCAATTCGCTACAGAAGGCGTTTGTTCACCCCTCGGAGCCGTGTGAGACACTTTCTTTTTTAATGGATGGGCGCTTTTTATTTAACTGCTTTTGGACTGATGCATGCAACACCCGCTGAGTGGCATGAAACAGTTTGAAAGATCAAAGACCATTTTTAATATAACTCCGACTGGATTCGTCTGAAAGAAGAAAGTCATATACACCTAGGATGACTTGAGGGTGAGTCATTTATGAGCTAATTTTCATTTTTGGTTGAACTAACCCTTTAAGGAATTTTAACTTTAAAAGGGACACTTCTGGCCAAAATACCAACCCAAATCCATAATAATGCTTTCATCATTGAAAAATCCGCTGTTATCCTCTCACATCAAAATCCACCAACATATTTGTTTACAACGGTTTTTGATTGTAAACAGTGCTTGATCTGTGCATATTTCTCTCCTGATTCAGACAAAATTACTTTTTCACCGAACCAGAATTGTCTTATTGATAGATTGGTTTCTTATAAACATAAAGCTTTTCACTTCATGAGGTATTAATTGATGGACTGGAGTCGTGTGGATTCCTTATGGATTATTGTGATGTTTTTATCAACTGTTTGGACCCTCATTATGACGGCACCCATTCACTGCAAAAGATCAATTGGTGAGCAAGAGATGTAATGCTAAACTTCTCCAAATATGTTCTGATGAAGAAGCAAACTCCATTACAGCTTGGCCTGAAGGTCCATTTTCAGCAAATGTTTGGGGGAACTAGTCTTTTAACAAATGTTATTTATTTTGTATTTATCTGAAAAAGAATGAAAGTGGCACTTATTTATTTGTCCAGTGAATCATTTATTTACATGAACAGTCTGAACAAACTGATTCACAATTGCTCCTGAGGCAGGGAGAGGACATTTTATGAGAGCGTATTTGATAATCATCTCAGTTCGCTTGGCTCTGAAGCTGCAGGCACGATACAATGTGTTCTTTTATGCTTTATGGAAGAAAAAAACATAAAGGTTTGAAATGACAATGAGTAGGCCTTAATTATGATAGAATTTATTTTTTTTTTTTTGGATGAACTATCTTTTTAATTGACACTCTATTATTTTTAATTGTCTTTGATAATTAGCAGTGGGGTCTCTTTCTCTGTCTTTCTCTCTTGCTCTCTCTCACGCTCCCTGTAGAGGTCTCAGGAGACTCCGTGCATCGTGACTTGCACTGCCAGTGTGTGTGTGAACAAGAAAATGTGGGGTTGTCTGAAGTGTAAATAGGTGCCCAAAGTCTCACATTCTTAAAGACAACTTCACAATCCACTATTGCAAAGAGAGAAAGATCAGAGAGAATGTACACTTAGGAAACCAGAGAAAACACCACACACTCTTTTGACCCACACGCTGGGTCAAAACAGCCCAATTGCTGGGTTTGTCCCTATTTTACCCAGCATTTTTTAGAGTGCAGTATTACTCTTTGAAGTATCTTTTTGGTGAGCAAAGACTGTTTATTTAATCTACTTTTTGTCTGCTCTGTGTAGCCAGGACTCCCAGTGCTTCATGCAAAAGAGATGGATTTACATTTATAACATTTTGTGCCTCTTTAATTTCTCTCTGTTCCACAGGACAAAGATTTGGACTGTAAGTTGGAAGAGCTGAAACGCACAGGCCGGACGTTATCAGAGCCTCAGGTTTGTGAATGGCTCTGTCAGCTTCTGTTGGGAGTACATTACATACATCAGAGGTGAGCCGAGAACACCGCTCCTCTTTTTTCCCGTGAATAATTAATAACTGACCTATTTTCTATTTTTACATTCAAAATTATTTGTTTTAAGTCTTTTATAGCTCGCCCTTACATTAAAGTTTGCACTTTACAAGACAAATATGCACACACCGGAATAACACATCTCTAAATCCTTGCTTCTCTCAGCTTCTGTGACTATTGATTCTTGTTTGTCTTGCTTAAACAGGAGAATACTTCACAGAGATCTAAAGGCCAAAAATATATTTATAAGGAAGAACATTGTTAAGATAGGTAAGCTCTGCTTCGCAGTCCAAAGGGTGCTTGATGTGTTTTTGATGTTCCGGCAACGCTTTCAAAAGCTACTTTTAATGGCACCAAAAGCCCAAACACCTCCCATTTGGTAAAACAGGCCCTTTTATGACAGTTAAGACACTCATCTACAAAGAAACAAGATCATTACCCAGTAAAAACGTGCATGCCAGTCAGCTACCTCAGATAGTTTTGATAGAATGAAAGAAGAGCCAAATGAGCATTATTTTTTATATATTTTCAGTTACAGTGCATTGATGGACATCAAAATGTCCGGCCATACTTTTTGTTATGAACTTGTCAGCATAAAGTCACTTTTAGCTCATTTTAGTGTTGAATAATGAATTTGTGTGAAGTATGAAATTCTTTAGTACAGCCGACTCACTTGAATGCTAATCTGTGCATTTGCTTTACGTCAGTTGTGCCTAAGCCTGCCAAATAACAGTGTTTGCTTCAAAGAAATTCTCTGGTCACACTGTAAAAAAATTAAATGTTGAGAAAACTCATAATATCATGTCAGCATTATGCAAGATATTTTCAAGTTCTATCCAAAGTGCTTCACACAGCTAAAATGTCTAGTTTTACGCAGTTAATAAACAGTCACGATGCATTGACATTTCGGAGTTCTTCCAGCAACTCATATTTGTACGTTCACTAAATGTTAAATATCTCATTTATCTAATAAATTTGTGTCACAGCAACCAGAGATCTCTTGTTCAGCAGATGTTCAATTAGCAACACAGGAAGCGTTGTCTTTATCATTACATTTTAAATGACTTTTTGGCTCTGAAGGAGACGACATCTTGCAAGGCTTTTTGCCTCTAAAAATGAACACAACTTACAGCCTAAAGATGTTAATTACATTTTATTTTCAAGAAGACACGCATAGTCTCTCAGCACTTACAGTAACACATAAACCTCAATAGCTGTGACAATTAAAAAGCAGCTCATTAAGGAATAAGAAGAATGCTGAACATCCACACAACAAACTAGAAGGACAAAACAACTACAAAAAAATAAAACCATAAAAAGTGAAACGATAATAATCCTGTAAGAGTATAATTTACGCTTTAAAACAACCCCTAAATCCTTTACAAATCTGCAACATTGCTCAATATCATAATGTTTGTCCAGAATTTTAGTATGTAAATTCAGTCATTCACATTTCCTACTATCTGTGATTCAAAATGAATGTTCAAGCAAGAATCTCAATAAGCATGTGCATGGTAGTCAGTTACTCACAAATAGTCTCAAAATACAAACGCTTGTTTTGTGGCTATTATAAAGTTTGTTTGTCTAAATAGAAGGTTATTTTTTTATTTGGATATGACATTTTAGTCTGCAAGACTACATTTTTTAAAATGTGTTTAAAATGCTGATGTGACTGTTTTAATCCCTCGTTAAAGGTGACTTTGGTGTATCCTGTCTGCTGATGGGGTCATGTGACCTGGCGACTACCTTCACAGGCACTCCGTACTACATGAGCCCTGAAGCCCTCAGTCACAGAGGATACGACTCCAAATCAGACATCTGGTAGGAATAACTGAACCATTAAATCATTATAGTTTATTCTTAATCAACCAAGATTTTAGGTTTTTGCATTGTATGGATTTTACAATTGCAGTGCAGTACATTCAAAAGTTTGAACAAACTCACTGAATTTATACTTCACATGATATTAAAAACCTTTTTGAGCTACAGGATTATGCCTGAAATTAATTTGTGTTGATGATAATACAACTTTATTGTCAGACAAAATCTGAAATTTGTCTTGCGTTACAACAGGTTAATTCAGAATTACAAGACTTAATCACATAGACAAAATAGACAGACAGGACACTTACAAACAAAACAAAAAAAAACTATATTCAAAGCTCCGGTACAGATTTAATTTTTGTGTATTTTATTCAGCTCAAATACAGCTTGATGTGCAAAAGAATACTTTAATCTTCGATTATATCTTGGAAACTTATACCACTGATTAGATGGCAAAAGTACAAATTCATTGTACAAAATATGATTTGGTTCAGAAACAATATTATTGGCCAGCCTTACAAGGTTTTTATGATGAGATAGCTCATATAATTTTTAAAGTGGCTGACCCACTATTGTAGAACACATTTTCAGTTGATTCATCAACTGTTTTTAAACTGACAGATAAACTCATGTACCTTTCAGAATTACATTACTGCAAAACACTCATAATCACAGGCATGAAAAATAATAGAAGAATCTGCTTTCTTGCTCCAAAAGACCTCAAGCGGCGAAGGAAGTAGATTCTTTGCATTGATTTTTTTACAGATACTATGTATGTGGTCTTTCGACCATGTTGACTGTTTGGGTAGATGAAATTGCCACTACATAATCCTCATAGACTGTAAAAAAAAATATTTTGAATTGAGATTTTCAAATTTCACATTTAATTCAATGTGTTACTAGCAATTTCTGAGTAAAAAATTGTTTCTACATCATTTTTTTTCAGTGTACTTCCTTAGATGTCACATATTTATTTGGGTGATTTTACTAATATTCTAAAATGTGAAAAATTTAAATAATAAAGAATGAGTAGGTGCATCCAAACATTTATCTAGTGATGTATCTCTTCCAGCAGTTTTAGTTCTCAGCAAGTATTTTGCAAAGTTATTCTTTCATTGAATCAGAACTCATAATCCTCAAAAACAATTCATCATTATGCATTATGCATAATTTCAAGTAATGAGGTATTATGTTTGATTGCTGTCAAATGGTAGTCTTGAAAAATGTGTGAGTTCTAGCAATCCATGAAAGCTCATCACGTCAATGGTGTTTTTTTTGTTGTAATTTTAACTTGAAAAAATGTACCAAAAGAGCATAGTTGAAGGTGCAGGTGAAAAATGGCAAGGATAATTAACATAAATTCTGATATCTCCAATTGCTTATTGAGCTGTAACAATCTGTATCTGAGCTGTGTCTGTGTGGTAGGGGTGAAATATAATTTCATGTCATGAGACGTTTCCAAAGGCACCAAGCTGAGGTTCCCTCTTAAAGATCTTCACTAGACAGGCTCTTAAGACCACCAGAGCTCTGTACTCTCCTCCCCCTCCACTTACAATATGTGCCAAGATATATGAAGTGAGGGAACATGGGGAAACAGATCCACTGGGGAAATAGGGAGATAACAGCATATTAGTAAAGTAGAAAAACTGAGGGGGAAAAATAACTAGAAAACAATAAGATAGAATGAAGGAGGAAGAGAAAAGACAATCTAATTTGCCAAACAGCTACAGGCACTATCTGCTAATTTAAGGGTCATTCTTTTCCTCACGCAATCACCTCGTTGAGTTGTTGCCACCAAGAGCTGAGGGTCTCTGTTCAGACTCATAAAGCAGCCTATTGGGAATTGGACTCTTCACTCTGTGGCCTTGAGTCTGTAAGAACACAAGCAGCAGGCACACTGGAGGAAAGGGGTCACTGTGCTGCTTAACAGTGATAGAGATCAGGAGGGTGAGCTAAAATAGAGACATCCTTAAACAATAGAGAGAAAAATAGGTATAATTTGTGTATGTATTTTCAAATAAAACCTTTTTTTTTTTTTTTACTATAATGCCAATTGCAAATTGTATCAGAGTTCTGATTTATGTGGTTCTCAGTGACACAAACTACTTCGGAAAACCACTTTCACATCAACCAAACTACTAAACATGATTTTAAATGTATGAGTAATGATATTTTATATATTTTTAGCATCCTTTTTCTAATTATATTAGTTAATTATTATTATTTTTTTAATTATATGATCGCTTTATTCTATTTTTTTGTTTATTCTTCTTTTATATTCTTATTTTATTACACCAACCTAGGTCCGCCAACCTGTTTATGAGACTTTAATATTCATTATTGCGCGATTTGTGTCATAGCGAAAATGACCATGGCTACTATTTAAATATTAAACCAACCGCAGCAGGGGCAGTTCTTCTTCTGCAGAACAAGAAGATGTTTTGCAGAATCATAACCAAACAGTTCCCTTTGATTTTCATTTTATGACCCAAATACGTGCAATCAATGGGCGCCGAAACTGGTTGCTACAACATTCTTCATAATATCTCCTTTTACAGGGGTCTCCAAACTCTGTCCTGGAGGGCCAGTGTCCTGCAGAGTTTAGTCCAAAATGCCTCAACACACCTGTCTGGAAGTTTCTAGTATGCCTAGTAAGACCTTAATTAGCTGGTTTAGGTGTGTTCGATTAGGGTTGGAGCTAAACTCTGCAGGACATCGGCCCTCCAGTAACGAGTTTGGAAGCCTCTGTCCTTTTATGTTCCACAGAAGAAAGTCAGTCATGTTCAGTCAGCTTTGGAATGACTTGAGGGTGAGTAGATGATGACAGAATTTTCATTTTTGGATGGACTATCCCTTTAAGTATTTCTTCTTTATTTGTTCCACGGGTGCAGGTCTTTAGGCTGTATCCTCTATGAGATGTGCTGTTTGGCACATGCTTTTGAAGGGCAGAACTTCTTGGCTGTGGTGACGATGATTGTGGAGGGACCTACTCCATCCCTGCCAGAAACATACTCACGGCACCTCAACTCTCTAATGCAAAGGTACCAGAAAAAGATGCTGCCCTGCTCCAGGCACAAATTGGTCCCATGTCAACTCACACCGTTAGGCAATATCTGTCCGTCTACCCGCTGTGAATGAGTAGAAAGACACAAATCAATGGCTTGTTTGATTCAGCTGTTTTTCAAAGCATATTATGCTAAATCCGAGCAGGTTTAGAAGCATTCAGCTAAAACTATCAGCATTTCATGAGGTCTTAAACATAATTCTCTCTCTCTGTGTTCATGTGGTGCCAGTATGTTAGAAAAGGATTCTTCACGCAGGATCTCGGCAGCAGATGCGCTGAGGAGCAGGTTCATTGAGGAGAGCTTGCAGGTGAGGAGACGCCGTTAATCAGATCAGCTGGACAGGAGGGCATCTGACCAGCTGTTCAGAGTATCTGCTTCAAAGGTTAATGGGAAGGGCCATAATGCACCAGGAAGACTTTGGTTGTCGGCCAAGCTCAATAGGTTTCTAAAAGTCGGTTATGCATACTCATCACATCATCGATTCGCCATTGCATTTGACTCACCCTGCGCGTAAACCTTTTCAGATTGTACTTTTGAAATGTCAGTGATTGACATTGTTGCTGCTTGGTGATTGTATTGATTGTGGCTTGTCGTAGTTGGCCTTGTTCCCTGGCATAAATTAATTTTTATGCATCTCTCAAACAATAGATCAGTCTGTAAATATATAAAAGTTCAGAACGTTTCCACAAATGTTTCTTTACCCTTTTTGGACAGGACCACTTTTCTCTGAGAAGCTTACATAAATTTGTTATTCACAGATTTCAATTCAGTCAAATTTTCTCAAACAACCTCTGTAAAAATGACAGACCAACATATTTTATTTTATTATATATATATAAGAGAGAGCGTTTTTTTTATAATTATTTTTTATTTTAAACATTATAGCTTTACTCTGTTTGTCCCAGGGCCAGTTTATGAGAATGTTTAGGCCACTGCCACTTTCAGGCCAAAAGTGACATTCTCATAAACCTGTTGCTGCTGTTATGTTATATTATGGGCAGAGACACTTTAATTGGGTTTAATTTTGAGTTGGGAATGAGTTATAGAGACATTCTCAAAAGCCTTGCAGAGTTGCATGGGATCATTTTGAGAGGCATCTACATCGGTTTATGAGAATGTGGACAGGAAGTAGAACGAATTATTATTTAGTGTGCATGATTTACTTAAGAGAAGGGCACAAATTATTATTTTGTGTGCACAGTTTACTTAAAACGAGGGAACAAATTATTATATCTAGTGAACAATTTATTTAATATGAGGAAACGAATTAGTAAATCGTGTGCACGATTTATATTATTTTTCACAGAGCTTCTCATTTATTTATGCCTTTGTCAATTAGTGTAACTAAAGCGAAACTTCTTGTTGCGCTGCCTGGTGCAAATTCATTATGAAACTAGGCCTTTTTCTAACTTTCTGTGTAAAATAACAGTTGGTGGTTGAAGTACTGCTGGCATCCCATTGAACGTAAAATAAAGTGAAATCAAGCGAGTCAGATCACAAACTGCTCAGAACAGCTGTGTCAGGTTTAATCCTTAATGGATTATTCCCTTAATTATAGACATAGTGCATAATTATATCAAATACAGTACAGTGTATAACATCCAGATCACATGACCTCCCCTAATGCCCACATCCAGCCAAGATGTCTTTTAATAACTGCAAACCACAGATGTAGAAATCTACAGTAATCTAATGACTGCTTATCTTCTTAGAGCTACTGTACATGTCATTAGTATTCTCCATTACATAAAGAATTATGAACCCTCCCACTGTAAAAATAAAATTGCACTATAGGCATCTTTATCATGATGTGTACTTGTAATGGCCCTGTGTATTGATATTTTTTTATATAGCCCTTGTTTAATGCGTCTATATAATATTTGCAATTATAGGACCCTTTCATCGTTTGCAGTCACATTGACTTGTTTAAATCAGGGTGCTTAGTAATACGTTTCTGCCTTTGGAAGCTAGTGATCCCCTAACCCCATCTGAAAGCTCCTGGTGGGATGTGTCTTCCACTGGCTATTACACCATCACCATCTCAGAAACATGTAATCAGAGAAGGAAAGAGCTTCTAAATGACAACTCCGAACACAATACTCACTGATGGCTTTTCCCTCCTCTGTTGTTGTGTACGGTTTCAAGTCTTTCTTCTGCCTGCGTAATTTGCGCCTTACAAATGTCTCGTATTGTTCTTTAAATGTGCTTGTGGCAGATTCTTCTCTCCACTTTCCTTTTGCTCTGATTCTGAGAAACGCGGGAGTCTGTACAACAGTTTATACTGATTGAAATGTAGTTTCGTTGCTGCTGTTTTGCTTTGTTTTCGCAGCTCCTGGCAAAACACTGCCTTTTAAGAGGCCTCCGAGAATGGCATTAACTGATTTTTCATCTCTTTTGTTATTTTTCTCACTGCAGAGCATGAAACACAAGTTTTTTAGCCTAACGCTGCGAGACAAGTCGATGGGGGGAGAAAGAGACGCGTCACAGATCCTGAGAGCACTGTAAGTGAATCCACAGTTATGTGAGAGAGATATTTTACAGGCAGTCTCATTTCTCTGTTCCTGCAGTGACGCTGTCAGCTGAGAAATGCATGACACTATCTACACCAGGGATTTCTGGGAACTGTTTTTGTGTGTTTTTTTTCACACCAGCTTGTTGGAGGGGATCTAAAAACATGTATGTAGCTCTATTGCTGGGTACCTAGTCTATGGAACATGTTAATCAGGCAGCAGTCTATGAACAGCAGACTTTCATTAATTCAGTCATCGCTTTCCATGCTAATTAAAAACTTTGTCACCAGAGCATGTGCCAATCATAATTAGCTATGACCTAGAGAAAATCTATGCAGTGTTAAAGCCAACAGTGCATAGCGAGATCTGTCAAGCGCAGTTCATTGATTCTTGAGTATTGGGACATAATAGGTTGCAAAGCTGAAAAAGTTTTTGTACACTACCATTTAAAAGTCAATTATTTTATTCAGCAAGGAATAAAAATGATGTTACAGCAAGGAGTAAAAGATTTATAATGTTACAAAACATTTCTATTTCAAATAAATGTTGATCTTTTGAACCTTAGATTCATTTAAAAACCCAAAATATTATAAACACAAAAATATTAAGTAGCACAATTGTTTTCAAAATTGATAATAATAAATGTTTCTTGAGCACTGAATCAGTATATTATAATGATTTCTGAAAGATCATGTGATGCTGAAGACTGTGATTAGGGTTGGAGCCATCACAGGAATATATTTATATTTTAAAATATATTGAATTATATTTAATTTGTACTACATTTGTGTTTACTATTCTAAAAAATCCCAGGAATAAAATTACTTTTCAAATATATTAACTTAGATTTACTTTTTTATGTTAAGTTAGTTACGTTATTGTATGAGAACATGACTTTATAGGTAGTAAGTGATAGTACACTACTGTACAATGTACTTTTGATACAATCATCACATAATCAAATGAAATGCTACAGTACATTTGTGTTAAGAACATTCGAGTGATCATTTTAAGTGACGTGACATGTGGCCAAGTATTGTGACCCATACTTGGAATTAGTGCTCTGCATTTAACCCATCCAAAGTGCACACACACAGCAGTGAAGACACACCCGGAGGAGTGGGCAGCCATTTATGCTGCGGCGCCCGGGGAGCAGTTGGGGGTCCGGTGCCTTGCTCAAGGGTACCTCAGTCGTGGTATTGAAGGTGGGAGAGAGCGCTGTACACTCACTCCCCCCACCTACAATCCCTGCCTTTGGGTTACGAGTCCGACTCGCTAACCATTAGGCCACGACTTCCCCCTAACTTCCCGACTTCCCCCTTTGATTCGTTTTAAAGTGTTAATGTAGCTATTTTAAAAACAAATGGCAGGTAAAGTTGTGGGACAAATTTAGCTTTACAGTATGTATCAAAAATGACTCTCTTTTCTTCTTTTGGACCTTTTTATTTTCCTTTTTGTCTGTCTTCACCATGAGGCATAAAGATATTTGCATGAATTGATATATAGCCTTGACTTGAACTGAGAAATCTGAATGAAACTTTTGCTCATTAGCTCATTCAAACACCATTCTAGTATCCTTGGTGTCCAAAGACTGCACACAAAGCATCTGAAGCTGTCTCACACAAGTTCTCATGAATAACCTAATTATATACTTTTCCTTGTTTGGATTCTACTCTTTTTTTTTTTTTTTTTTTTGGATTAACTAACTTCAAATAATTTTTTCCTGAATTATAAATACACTGCCAGTCAAAAATATGGACACACATTCTCTTCTCTCTTCTTATTCCTTTTTCCACATTTTTTAATAATATGCAAAACTACTATAATGTTTACTAATCACCCCAGTGGCAAATTAATGAACATCAACAACTTTAGCACATCAGCTCTGATCACAGTTGAAACAAATGTCTGGGGGGGGGGGGGGGGGGGGGGGAAAAGCAAATGAGTAGTCCTTATTCATTTCATTAAATGGTGTCCTTGAACCCCCACGCAAAGAATGTACATCTGCAGACACTGGGCGGAGAGATCAAGTGCAGAACTGATCCGAGAGAACGCATGCGCTCCGAACTCGCAGCAGATGATAAGCAAAGCTGAAGTAGGTGACGTTCATTGCGCTGACCGTTGTCACACTGCATGTTAATCAAATAATGACTCACAGTGCATATTCCATAAAGTTTAGCAGAGTGTCGGGGCTTTTCTGTTTTCAGATGTGCAATGATTTTTGCAGCATGTCTCACACAGCTCTGATTCTTGTTTAATGTGATACACTTATCGAATCGGAACAGTCCATGTTTGGCTCATATGCTTCAAAACACATTGATACCTTATGCCACATCATTGCCTATTATTTCTTAAAGTTTGTTTTCCATGGTAAAATTCCGAGAACTTGATGCCATCCCAAGATTAGAATTTTACTTGCTTACTGGCCCTCTAACATGGACTGGTGCCGTCCAAATGGAGTCCAAACAACTGATAAAAGCCTCACAATAATTTCTTAAGTAAAGTCCCAGACTCTCCAGTCCATCAATTAATGTCTTGTGCAGTGACAAGCTGCATGTTTTGTTATAAACATCCATCATTAAGACATTTTTACCTTGATCCTCTATCCATAATATTGCTTTCTCCAGTGAAAGGATCAATGCCCAGATCAAGCACAGTTTACAAGCGAAAACAGTTCTAAACAAATACTGCATGTCAGTGGATTTTGATGTGAGAGGACAACAGGGGATGGACCCTTTCACTGGAAAAAGCACGATTTAAAGTTAAAAACCTTTTAGTGATGGATTTGTTTCTTACAAACACGCTGCTTTTTACTTCGGAAGACATTTTTTGATTGTCTGGAGTCATTTGGATTGCTTATTAATTATTGTGATGTTTTTATTAGCTGTTTGAACTGCTATTCTGACGGCACCCATTCACTCCAGAGGATACACTGATGAGCAAGTGATGTAATGCTACTTTTCTTCAGATCTATTCCGATGAAGAAACAAACTGTTTGTGTAAAGTCTTAACCTAAATACAGGTTTTGTCTTACTATAGGCAAATTGTGGAGGAAAAATACCAAGAAAACCACCTGCGCATGCAAGAGTACAAGTCCAAAAATTTTCAGAAAGTCAGTGTGGACGTTTTAAAGGTATGTTGATAGGACTCCTGTCAGACATTATGCATAATTAATAGATGTATTATCACAGCTGCAATTTCTTTTCTTTTTTTAGTGATAGAAATATGAGAAACTAAGATATATGTTTGGTACAGCATTTGTGTTTTTACCTCTTTTCAAAAGGTGAGAACGGAAGAAGCAGTTAACCAAACTCAACCGATTCAGAGTGAGACACCAAACAGAAACTCCGAACTGTCAGGAAGCATTTCTCAAAACTCTGATAAGATGTGCAAGTCTGTGTCAAAAGACCATGGTGAGTGGTGTTTTTAACTGAAGTTCAGATGGGATCAATTTTAGGTCTGGGTTGACAAAATCCATAACCCAGGGTTAAAAGCATTGCTTAACACTCTTTCAGAATTATAAGAGTGAAACATTGCATTTGCCAGGGATAAAAGTAGCCTTGGCCTATTAAGACCATAACCCAGTGTTAAGTGTGGCATGAAAAGCCCTACAGTTGGAAAAGAGAGATTTTTTTAACACATTGTTTAATTAAACTTTCAGAAAGTAGATTAATTAAATCATTTTGAAACCTAGTTCCCCTGGTACGTTTCTCTTGCTTTTTAAAGTCTATCACGAAGCATGTGTCTGATGAAATTCTTCCCATCTCTTCCAAATCAGAAAGTTTAACTTTCCATCAGAAATGACTTTCTCTTTCTCTACATCTTCATTAAAATTCATTGTGTGCTTGGTGCTCCAGTGCCTCTTTCTCCATGGTTTAACAAACAACAGACCCCAGAGCGAGGTACCATGAGTATTACAGTGCACGAAAAACTCAGTGATAGAAAAAAAACAATGTTCCATTATAATTTGAAAGTCAAGGGATTCCTAGAAGTTTTAATGATATTCCACCACACAGATTTATCAGAGCAGAAGTTGCCTGCCTTAATGAACAAATGATAAGGAAAGTAAGAAACAGGCAGTTATTTGCATCCCTTATTGAAGGCAGGACCTCAGAACCCAAGCCTGTGAATGTTTTCCACAAATATGATGCTGTATTCAGATTCCAGATTTTCCAGATCAGAGACAACCTACTGTAGTGTGTACTCATGAATAAGGTTAAGTGAGCTCTACTACAGACGTCTAAATACAGAATTACAGAGAGAAGAGAAAAATATATAATAATGTTTTCTTGGAATATATTTACGGTGTCAATGACAGATGCTATTTATTCAGCAAGGATGCATTAAATCAAAATTGACCGTAAATATACATTTAGAATGTTTCAAAGAATTTTCTTTTGAACTTTCTGTTCATTAAAGAATCTTCACACAAGTCATGATTGTTCCACAAAACTACTAGCATTAACTGTTTTCCAGATTCACATTAGAAAGTTTCTTGGCACCAAATCGCTATAGTATAAGAAAAGTTAGGAATTAGTACACTGCAAAGCTGGTCTGAGCAATGAGCAATGAAAATATCAGCTTTTGCAGTCACAGAAATAATTAGATGTATAAGATATATAAAATAGAACATAGCTCTTTTAAATTGTAATAGTATTTGACAATATTACTGTTTTTACTGTATTTTTGATCAAGGAAACACCTTACTGACCCCAAACCTTGAATAATATTTTTACCTCAAGCCAAATTAACTACAGGCAGTAACTTTTTAGCTTACTATATTTGCACACTTTTTTTGTATTAAACCTTTACTGGAACATGTCCACATAGTGATTATCTACACTGTGGTTTCTCTGCTAGGACAAATGGTGTAAAACGTGGAGAACTGACTTTCAGGCATCCATAAGATTGTGTCCTGTACCTGAAAATGACTTCATATAAGAGGAAGGGAAGGCATCAAGACACTTCCAAATTCCATATTTTGTCAAAACCTGTTTTTGAAAACTTGAAAGCTTCAATGATATCCCACAACAACCACGTGCATGTGGTTCGGCAGCTGGTGCCAAGTATAAGGATAAGGATAAGGATAAACTTTATTTGTCCCCGAAAGGACATTTGTCTTGGGCAAATGTGCTACAGTGTTGTTCTGAACAGACAAAAACAACAACAAATAAATAATAAAACAACAACAACAATGTATAAGTATAAAATGCAAAATACATACAGTGCAAAATACAATAAAGTGCTAATATGCTATATGGGCATTGTTTTTGGTAAAATTCAGCATTTTTATCGAGGCAGGAACAAATGAAATCTTCAGTCTATTAGTTTTACACATTGGCATTCTTAGTCTATTTCCCGATGGTAATGACTGGTATTCGCTAAAAAGGGGATGTTTGGAATCAGTACGGATACTTATTGCTCTTCTCATCACTGCCTGTTCATATAAAGTCTGTATGGGCTCATATTGTTTTATTCCTATGATTTTCATAGCTGTTTTGTGAATATGAGCCCGTGTGTTTTTCAGTTGAACAGACAAGTTTCCAAACCAGACTGTAATTCCGTAGTGAATAAGACTTTCAAGCGTGGCTTGGTAAAAAACAAGCAAGATATTGCTACCCACCCCATACAGTCTCAGCCTTCTTAAAAAATAAAGCCTCTGTTGTAGTCGTGTGCACAGACTGTCAATGTGTGTCTTCCAACAAAGAACATTGTCCATATAAAACCCCAGGTATCTGTAAGATGTCACATGCTGTATCACTGTGTCTTTAATGATCACAGGCTTGTGTTCAGATAAACTTCATGGGTCAAGGACTATTTCTTGTGTCTTATTTACATTTAGCACAAGACAGTTCTTGTCACACCACTGAATGAAAGTATCTATTTCACTGTGGTAGGATGATAGGTCCATATCTTTGTGTAAGAGACTCGATATAAATATAGTATCAATATTGATAATATCAATATAGTATAAATCTGGTGTCTTATGGAATGATTGGATCAGGTTAATTAATTCATAAATATCCTGTTGACATTTTGCTTGCAATTCCAGTGAAAAATAAGCATTGTAGTCATTAAATTCTTGCTTGTGTCTAAAATGAACTTGAATGACGTTATGGTGCCTTGGAAATCAGTTTCTGTAGGTGTGTTCATACACAAAACACTGCCTGTTGAGTCATTAGCAGATGGGCAGTACAGCAGATGCTTTAGGTTAGGGACACAGACCTTGACACAATTTGGTTAAATGTCAATGCAAAAATGACTCAGGAAAGTGAAGTTAGTTTTAAAAACAGTACCTCTACAGCATCATTATTTTGCAGATAAATTATTATTAAATGCAGTGACATTCAGACATTAAATGTGTCCAAATACTATTTTTGAGGCCACCGTAAATGATTACGCATATCAGACAATGGTTTGTATTTATGTTTGGCATATTTGGGTGACCTGTCATTTTCTGGTGCTCATTTGCATCATTGCTAAATTGTACAATTGGCTTAAGTTAATATTTGTGTGGAGGCCGATAACCAGATTTTTGACATGTCTGTAATTTTGCATTGGCTGTGAATGTGCAGAGTCTGATCTGGCGTATTGCTGGTTTTCAGTGACTCATTCTTTTACCAGTGTCATTATATGCATCAAGGGAAAGATAAGTTATGGTCAAAACGCCTCCTTAATCTGGTTTTGGTATCATGATGATAAATCTCAGAGACATGTTTTCAGGAAGTCCTGAGAGGTTATCTATCAGTTCCCGTCTCTAATCACTTTAGATTCCTTTGTAAATGAAATGTTTTAAACGAGTGCAGAGCCACAGCTGTGCTCTTAGACGACTCGGGGAGAATCCACACGGTGTGATTTATCGATAGAGGACGCCGGGGGGGCAATCACTGTGAATCTGAAATATTACTGTATTTTAAGTGGGAATATGTGGGAAAGAAAAGCATGCAGCAAAGCTCATGTGTAAGTATGTGGATCTGTATTATTAAAATTTAAAGAAGTGATGCATTAATGGAGTCAGATCTCTTGTCCTTAAATTTAGCTAATGTATTTATTATTTAGCTTCCATAAAACCTCATGATTTAAGTTATCTCGAATGAATAATGCATAATTAATCATGTGCATGTTTTGAATCGTTTATTTAGTCGTCCAGCAGAATCACTGAGCAGGTTAACTCTGCTACTTCATAAATAAAGGTAAATGCTCTTCTGGGATGAAATATTTATTCAAACATCATTATTTTACGGCACCTGTCATTTTGAGAGTTCATCGTTTCATATTAGCATGTTATTCAGGGACCCAGGCGGCCCTTTCTGTTGATCTTCTCGAGTTCTGGAAGCAAATAGACATACGGTGTGATTCTGCTCATGTCTGCAGTTAAACTATAGTGACTACACTAGGGACTTCTGCGCCTTGGAAAGATGCCGTTCAAATGAATAAACTCTGACAGTAAGCACATTATGTGCAAACCTTGTCAGTATAATTGTCTCCAGTCTGTAACTGGCTCTCTTTAATTTGTATGTGCACATCACTACTGGTAGTATTATTAAATAGTACTGTAGATTGAATATGTACAGTATAATAGAGGACTGCATCAAATTAAACAATGGTTTAATAAAGCAATAAGCCACAAGAGGCCATGCATTACAGTGTATTTATTCACCACATATCTGTCTGTCTGTCTGTATGGATGGGTGCATTAATATAATACCTTTTATAAACTTCTTTGTCATTGTACGTATGTTTATGGAAATTTGTGGCCTTTTTAAAATGCAAGATTATAATTCATCCGGTAAAGGTTGGCATCAGACACAAAATGTATAAGGGTCATTTGCCTGGGTGCTATTAGGAAATCTTGACCCCAGGGTTGAGACTCTAAAAAGTGCTTTCAGTATTTGACTTAGAAAGCATAGAGTGAATGGCGAGAAAACAGCTAATGATTGTTTAATTGTTGTTAAATATCTCAGTGTGTAATTAACATCGCTAATTGGAATCAATAAAGTTAGGAATCTGAGGGTTCTATGAAAAATGCAGACTGTCATCTGTAGGGCTTTTCATTTATCTCCATTAAAATCTAATTTTAATTGATTCTAAAGTAAAATAAGGATTTAACCTTGAATTAGTCTTGGATGACACACAGTCCTCTACTTTAGAACAAACTTGTTTTAAACTAGAGATTTGAGGTTTTGCCATAATATGTAGTGCCAAATGTTTAACAAAAGATTTTACTTTTGTGTCTTGTATCTTGTAGTAAGTGGTAAGTCTGATATGTAAACACTGCTACACAAAACCTGCCCTGTGTTTGTTCGAAACCCTTTCAACATAAACTACCAAGGCTTTATTTTATCAAAAATACAGTAAAAATAGTAATGTTGTGAAATATTATTTCAATTTAAAATAAATTGTAAATAAGTTTTCTATTTTACTGAATTTTAAAATAACATATTCCTGTGATGGCAAAGTTGAATTTTCAGCATCATTACTCTAGCCATCAGTATCACATGATCCTTCAGAAATAATTGTATTATGCTGATTTGAACCATTATTATCAGTGATCTGTTGCGAAAAACGTTGTGCTACCTAATCTTTTTTGTGTAACTCTGTTATACCTTTTTTCTTGAATAGAAAGTTCAAAAGAACCGCATTTACTTGAAATGGATTCTTTGTAACAATGTCAGTCTTTTACTGTCCCTTTGATCATGCCATCTTTGCTGATAAGTGACTTTTAACCAATTTACAACTTTTGATAGATGTATGTAAGAAATACAAACTGTACCATCCCTTGTCAATTACAACCTAAATTTCCTTAAATATGTGCACAATATTCAGAGCCCACACTTTGGTGATGAGATTTTTGCATAAAACAGGCATAAGCCAAAGTTAATGAGCAGGACCTGAGTCTGAACAAATGATCCTTTGAAATGATGAGCTGAATCGCAGAAGCTTCCTGCCATTGATCCCGTAGCATGCACTTTCTGCTCTGGTCATGACTAATCTAGCTTTCTTTGATAAACAGAGCTGTAGTTTTGTAAATGTGTTCTCAGAAGCTCTATTCTTTAATTCTAATTGCAGGTTGCACCTTTGTTTCCCCTTTTGGGGCGCAACAATTTACCATTCGAACAACTAAGAAAACTATAAAGTAACATAGAGTGTGGTCGAACATTACCTAAAAAAAAAAAATGTTTTTAATCGTCTATATATTTTAAGTGGCAGGATACCTTGCTGGTCCATAAAGAAAGATGCTTTTTGCTGCCAGATTGTTGTGCAGTTACAACATCTACCAGCAGAGGCTAACTGAACTGTGCTAACCAGCCAAACCATGACCTCTTGGTAATAAATGGCTTATGTCCTTTTTGCACTTTGGTGGGAATTTTATGCCTGGATGTTGGTCTTGGTCTGTTCGTGGAATGCAGGTGTAAATGTGCATAGATCTCAGATGGAGAGCTCTACAAAAGAAAATGAAACTGTTGAGATCCGTCAGAGTAAAGTACAGTCTAACGCCCTCCTCTCGCTCCCTCCATCTCTCCTGCCATCTTTGTGTCTTCGATTGTGGAGGTCCAGTTGCTGGCAGCTGTCTAATAGAATCAGAGGCATGAAACTGTGTAATCATCTTGGTCGCAGGCCCAGGAACCCGTGTGTGTGTGTGTGTGAGATAGAGGTTGTCGGTGTTCATTTGTTCACACGTGTTCAGTGTAGAGGTATTCTGTTGTCAGAGATGAAACTGGCAGAGATCCATTCACATTGTCCTAGTGCCATCAAGCAGAAAATGTTAAGTGTTAATGATAGAGGCTACCTGTCATATCAAAACATTGCTCAACAATTCAGAGTATCGGTTAAATCTTTGCCTTTTTTTTTTAATCGTTTCAGTAATCCCAGAGGATCCTCAGGCGGCAGAGGCATTTTACTCCGTGGATGAATTTGAGTCATGCTCGGAGGAAGATTCAGATGGAGAGGAAGACTCCGAGGATAATCTCTCCACAGACCCTTCCTGTCAGACATGTGGACAGGTGAGGAGAGATCCACCGCCCGAGAGAAGCTTTTGTCAATCAGCTTGTGTGACTGTGTGATTGATTTAACTCTGTGCTGCCTCAATCTTGTACACACTGTAATTAGATTTTTTGTCTTTTCACCAAACAAAACTAAAACAAAATAGTTCAGAGAAATTTACAGTGTTAGATGTACACTTTTTTTCTTGAAGCTATTCAAATTAAGCCAAAAATAGAATATGAAAGTAATGAATACTTTTATTCAGCAAGGATGCATTCAATTGAGCAAAATTGACATTAAAGACATTTATAATGTTACAAATGCTTTCTGTTTCAAATAAATGCTGTTCTTTTGAACTTTTTATTCATCAAAGTATCCTCAATAAATAAATGAATAAACTAAATTTCCACAAAAATTACAATAATAGTAAAAACATTGATGATAATAACAAATGCTCGGGACACCAAATCAGCCTATTTTAATGCGTTCGGATGATCATGTAAACGGTAGTGTGTTTATTTTATTTAAAAAATGTTGTAAATGAGATGTGTGAAAATTATCTTTGGATGGAAATGTTCATTATGTTTCACAAGAATGAAAAAAAAAAATCCGGTGATGAATGGATATGTACTTTTGGACATTTTTACTCGCTTTAAATATATAAAATATAAAAACTCTTTAAATATAAAAAAAACTTACTTACAGTCTTGAGTCAGAACAGCCGGCATTGTAGCCTAACGTTACTCTCCCAGGATCAGTAAAACAGTTTCTTCCATAAAATGTGCTGCACACATCTGAATATTTGTTCTGGAACAGTGTTGTAAATACATTTAAACACTGATTTCTATCTTGTCCATTTTTGGAAGGAAACAAAGTAGTTTCGCTTTCACACCGAAACAGCGTCACACACCGCGGCCTACCGTGAGCAGAGGCCGGGGGCTAGCGGAGGAACGGCCGAGGGTTAGATGTGAGCAGAGGCGGGGCTTGAGAACGGCATGGCCGGCGATTTCGATGAAGGAGCGTCCGGAAGGACATGTGGCGACCCCGGGCTGGACTCTGCTTCGTTCATGGTGAAAGCCGATCCGGTGATTGACAGCGTGAAGTTGATGTTTTTCCTCAGCAACCAGCACAGATCAGCTCCAGGCATGACGAAGCAGATATCGGCCTCTTTTGGAAGTCCAAACAAAGTATTTTTGCTTTCACAATGAAACACAGCGCCTTCTCGACATGGCAGCGGCGTCAACAACAAACTACAGCGAGAATAAAAGTTACGCCGTCTCTCTTTACGTGAACATTTGGGCGGCGTAATGCAAATCTTCCCACATAGTGACGTAGGTATTTGGATCGTGTTAGAACGAGCCGTTTTAGGGGAGTGTGGTCTTAACTTTGATAAAGAATATCTTTGGTTTTGAGACTTTAGTCTTTTCAACTTTACATATCTTCTTTATGCACGAAGAGCTTGTAACACTTCAAAGATAAAGGAAAATTTGAAATCGCATCATACGACCCCTTTAACATTTTTAAATATTTTTAAAAAGTAAACGGTTTTTATTTTATTTTATAATATTTCACAATACTACTGTTTTTACTTGATCAAATAAATGCAACCTTGCTGTGCATAATGCGTTAAAAAATCTACCGATCCCAAACCGTCGGAACGCTACTGTATCATAATCAAAGTCCATTTAAAGGAGTCACCGGATGCAAAATTCCCTTTTGTTGTTGTTTGAACATAAATGTGTGTTGGCAGGGTGTGTACACAACCACTATAATGATAAAAATCCACCCAGTGTTGTTTTTTTTTTAAAATATCCTTATTTTCAAAATTCCCGTTCTCAATTCAGTCTGTTCTGAGATTCCTGTCAGAATGATGTAGTTCTGCACAGGCCCCTCCCACGATAGTTGATTGACAAGTCCGTCTTACCTTAGACCCGCACTGAGGGAGCTGAGAGCTGTCCGCCATTGAGTCGACTCTGGTGCAGGGGAAGACAAAAATGTCTCAGATTAAGCGATTGAGGCGTTTTGTTGTTGATGTAATAATGAATATAGCAGTCATCATTTACTCCAGACATCTGAGCCACTGAACTCGCAGTAGGATTACGTTAATTTCGGTTTTGGGGGGGGGGGAAGGGAATGTGCCGATCTCCGATCTGCCTAAATGCGTTTATGTTCGCTCGAATCATTCGTGATCCAGCCTCATCTACAGAGACGTGAGTATAAGGTTTTTTAATGAATCTTTGGAAATCGCCTTTCTTAATATGTGCTAGTTAGCAAGTTTCGCAGCTAAGTTTACAGTCTCTGTAGAGCTGTAAAGAGGTCGGTGAAGAGATGGGTGGGCAGCAGAGCGCCTTAGCTTTAGCACATGGACTAGAACGGCACGCTGAAAAGAGCTGTTTTTGACAGGGTATAAAAGGTGTTTTTTAAACTACCATTGAGAAGTTTTAACCAAACTATGTTACAGAATTCTCATTAAGACCCTAAAGAATCAATAACTTGTGGAAAATGGGCATCCGATGACCCCTTTAGGGCAAGTTAGTCACTCGGCGGCCATCTTTTGAATGCTCTCGGGCTGCAAGTGCAGTTTTCCTATCTCTTTGCAAGGGAAACATAAATTTCGCCCAACGGTTTGCCAACTAAAATTCCTATTTGAAATCACCATGAAATCTGACAACAACTGTCTCATAAATGTTGTTTCTTTTGCTCAAATAGCGTTAAAAAAAAGCCTATTTTTCAGGCTAGACCAGCCAGTGCACATGCGCAGTCCTGAGCGCACGTCACTGAACGCTGACTGTTTCTATAGCAACCGGAGCTTCTAACGGCAGCTGCAGTGACACAATGACTTCACCGATTATCAGTTAGCTCTTTTACTCAGAAGGCGGGGCTTCGTTCTATAGAGCGGCCATATTGAGCGTTGCATTTTTCCCAATTCAAAACTATACGAGTGACACGTCTTGGGTATTCTATAGTCTTTAAGTGCGTCCCAAATCCGTACTTATCCTCTATTCTATGACGTTTTGTAGTATAAACAGTGCGAGTAGTGCGTTCATACTGGAAATTCCAAAAAGAAAAAGTGCACTTTAAATACCTGGATGATGCCCTTAACCAAAAAAACGAAGTGTGGAATGTTGGACACTTCATGCACTCAACTGTCGCAGCTTTAATTACGTAGCGAAGGGGGAGGGGCTATCTGACTCCGATTATGAATGATAGAATAACCTTATATAATTCATACTCTGCATGGTTGAGTACATAGTGCATAAGTACATAGTGTATAAGTACATAGTGTATCGTGCATCATTTGGGATGCAGCTTTTGATATACAGTATATGGTGAGTATGAGTGTAGTTGACATTAAGTACTATTGTGACATTGGCATTTGCTGTGGCGTAACATGCTGGACTTCATATAAAACAATTTTAAACAGCATTTTGATAATTGTTTTCATATTTGATATTATTATCATAATTATTATTACCGTTTATTACGCATTCAGCTTTTATGACCACACATTAATTTAAAGATTTAATATACAGTATGTACTTTTAAACATTAATTTGTTGCATTGCAACCATTTCAGTTGAACAAGGGTAGGCAAAATGTTTTTTTAAATGGTGACCAATTACTTACACTTTCCTTTATACATTCATACAGTATGCATCTGAACATGAAAACTGCATCAACTAGCCATATGCTAATGCCATATCTCCTCCTGTGCTCAAGGACACTTTTGGTTTGATATTCCTCAAGTATCCTCTTTTCCCTTCCAGTATCTTTTAGACTTATTCACACACTAAACTGAAAGACACCCTCAAGTCTTAATAAGCCCTCATTGACAGGTTAATCTGTTTATGAAGCATGGAATAAGATAAATTCAGTCATATCTTACATGTACTCAAGTCCACAGGTAATCGTTAATGTACAGATAATATGAGACCACTTGTCTGTGATATTATAGTCCGCATTATGCAAATGAATTTTGCCCATAGAGGGTTTCTCAGCCAAGCTCAAACTCATTATTACAGATACTTGGTAGTGCTTGAGTTTAACAGTACAACAGCAAACACATACGTTCAGATCAGGTGCAAAAAAGCCAGGGGCTCATCTGGACTCCCAAGAGATCACATACTACGCACCTTAGCAGACTCTTAAAGCGGCAATCCAATACCAGGCTTCTGCACGATTCGATCAGGCCAGCCGAGATACATTAAAACTATTTGTCACCATTGAGAGGGAGAAAAGAAAAAAAAAACTCAGAACCGTGATGGTATAAGTATGAAACCAAAGGAGAGAGTGGAATAGACTTCTGCCCCAGTGGATATTTGATAACTAGCTGGCTCACAGTAAGAGTGGAGTGGCGATGTTTGTGCTGCCAGCCGTGGGCTGGCTGAGATTCCCCGGAACTGAGGATAGGAGTATTGCATTTTGTAAATAGCAGAATAATACATAGCCAGTTCTTCTGCTCCAGTATTTCTCATTTCAATGCTTTGCACAGACGGCTTGATACCCTTGAACTGCCCAAAGGCCTACCTTCTGTACTCATCATCCGTTGGCACTTTTATTTTTGCTTCTTTTCAAATGCATTTTTTATGTATATATTTTTATTGTTTTATCCATGTCCCAGATCCAGACCTTTAATATTCAAATATGAAATCCAGCATAAAAAATCTATTGCATTTTTTACTATTGCATTTAAACTATAATAGTCTAAACATAGTGAAATATTTATAAATATATAAACATTATAAACATTTCCATATTTAATTTGTTAAAATAAAATGGTTTGTTAACTTTTACCTTTTACATACAAAAAATTCTTGTATAAATTGTAGCAATTAGACTTGTGTCTAATTTTCAATCTAACTGTAAATTATAATATAAGTAGCTTTTATTACTTTTATAAATTTACATAATTTACTTCATTTAATAATTTCATAATTAATGTTTTGGGTTTATTTCTATTCAAAACTTTGTCAACAACAAAGAAACATTTAACAAATTTTTTAATAATTTCATGATGAAAAAAAAAACAGGTGTGATGAATGTTTGTTAAAAAAAGAGGTCATCTTGTGTAAAACTGTGATAATTGTAATTGTGCATAATTTTCAATCAAAATGTATAATAATAGTAATAATAATAGTGAGTTTTATTTTATTTCAAAACTGTTGTAAGTGAGATGTGGTGGAAATTATGTTTTGATGGAAAATGAAAAAAAAATCCTTTGAATATATATGTACTTTTGGGCATTTTGACTAGAAGATTTTTAAAAATGGTAAGATTGTGAATATATTTTAGGAGAGATTGTTTTCTAAAAGTCCATAAAGGGCAAAGGTGCACCTTATTATGTTGCTGATGGACCTTTAGCCCTGCTTCAGGCTCATTCAGTCTATCCTAGAGGCTTTCATCTTAACAAGGTGAATGTCTCAAGGGAGTATAAAACCCCTCAGGTTGCTTTTATCATGGTGCCAATTCCTCTCTCCAGGTCATGTTATCATTTCAAATAGGAGACCCATTGATCCGGAATGGTGTTTACAGGACCTGTATTTCAGGACCCCTGTGTGGCTAGACTGACATTAGGGAGTTGATCTAAACAGAAGGCGGCACCCTCTCAACCCTATAATTTCCACTAATATTATAATGTCTCTGTATGTAGGCCAGAGGGAACATATGGTGTGTTTCAGCCTGAACGTATGCCCTTCTTGTGTGTCCTTGTGTGTCACAGGACAGTGACCTGGAGGCCATGATCAGACACATGAAGGATGTTCTAGATGGTGACTTGGTTGGTGAGTATTTATATGATCTTATTTGCCCAATCATTTCACACAGGTAAATGCATAAAACAAAGATTAATCCACCAAATCTATCACATTTTTGGGGGGGATAGGCCTGTGTACCAATACAAACCCACTGGCAGGTACACTCCATTAACAGTGTGAGATATATAATATCTTTCTCCAATAGTGACTGGCTAATTACATGAGAGGTCAGTGAGCAGACATAAAACGGCTTATTAAAGGTCACAGGCCTGTAAAAATGATACATTCTTCTAAAGACATGTGAGCATGCTCATTTAGCTCCATACACGTAGAATGAATGACCAATTTGCCAGTTTCACCCCTCTCAGTGTGTGATGCTGAGGATTTTGTTCTTGTTCCTGATGACTCTGAGGTGAGAATGCCAGGAAGCCTGTATGTCTGCCACTTGAAGCCATGGTGACATTGATTAGGTAATTCATGTGAGGCTATTTACAGGCCCTGACCACATCTGATACATTCTGTGCATTTCCTCATTGATAGAACTAGAGTATTTATGTCCAGCTCTCAGTTTATTTCCTGGCTTATTTCCCCTTCTTAGGTTTCAAATGCTTTACATAAACTGCCATTTTGGACCACATCAATCCCTGACTATTTTTCCCTTCTAAAAACGACCACATTCTATCTAGACAAATATCACACTGAATGTGCAAATTTATTAACCCATAATAAATATTTTATTTGTTTATTTATTTTTTTTTTGGCACCTTAATCTATTTTTGTGTCATTTAAAACCTTTTGTGAAATGTTTTGTTTGAAAAGTATGCTTGTGCATTTCTTTATATTCTGCTTGGTATTGTTATCAAATGCAATGGCATTCATACATTTCTAAGTGTCTTTGCTTTTTGAGACCATTGTGAATGAGTGTTTGTATATATCAGCTTGAGTTAGCATTTATTGTGAACGTGTTCATGCATGCTGATATCTTCATTTCTCGAAAGCTTTTGTCAAAGCCTGTTATTCACAAAAATGGCCAGACAGATTACCAAATCCTCATATCAGGCCATATATAATAACAATACACTATTCACCAATCCTCCTATCCCCTGTAATGAAAATGTTACTCCTCACTTCTGATCTCAGCTTATCTTTAGAGTAAGATGAATGATAGCAGTGTTAGGATAATGCATGATGGGTAATGTCAGCCCAGGATTGGTCTTTTGGCATCAGTAAGAGAAGGAACACTTTTCTAACCTTATCTTCTTTCTTTCTCCAACCACCTTGTCAACACAATGAATGTCAGATTTGTTCAGCCATAAGAAAAAGTATAGATAGAAAAATGGAGAGAAAATAATAGTTGTTTGGTTCAAAGTGAGTAGCAGTAGATATAATTTCAGGTGAAGCATTCATCTTGAACTATCTGACTAAACTGCAGTTTAAAAGATGGATGTATGTGTACTTTTAATTACATTTTTTTATTCATCTACTGATTATGCTGCTAAAAGATCAGCAGTGACATTATACATACAAACACATATTTGACATATACTGTAGTACTCAACACAATACACAGGGTGGTCTGACACATGATTTCTGTGTCCCCTCTTCACCTGGTGAAACACATGCACGCGCGCGCACACACACACACACTCTGGTTTGGCTTGGTGAACTGTAATGCACGTCCCTGTGGCTGACAGCTCAGAAATGCAGCTTTCTGCTTGAGCTCCACTATCACATCTCTGACTTAATTCAGCACTAGCCTACATAAAAGTGTAGCTAAAACTTTAACCATTTGCTTTATGTATTTATTTATGTAAAGTATCTGTCCTTTTTTATTCTCTAATAGCTACAGTGTCAAGCAAGTCGTAGGCTCTATAATATTCTGCCATTAAAAGGCCTTTTTATTAGAGACTTACTCATGAACATTTATAATAAATCTGAAAAATGTGTTTTGTTTGTTTATGGTTTTGTTTGTTTATTGTTTTCTTTTTATTATTATTATTCTCCTGCTTTCCTGCATCATAGGCAGCATAGAGCTGTACTTTATTTCTCGGTGTGATAAACTGAATCAAAAAGGCCACATCCTTTGGACTCAGACCCCTCACTTGTGTGTGTGTATATACTTGTACATGCAGTACTGTTCAAAAGTTTGGGGTTGGTAAGATTTTTTAAATTGATTTTAAAAGAATTTGCTTGAGCATAAGGGTGTATGTATTTGATCAAAAATACAGTTAAAACAGTAATATTGTGAGATATTAAAATGTAAAATAAATTTCCAACTGTTTTATGTTTTAAAATGTAATTTATTCCTGTGATGCACAGCTCATTAAGCTTTAGCATCATTACTCCACTCTTTAGTATCACGTGATCCTTCAGAAATCATTCTAATATGCTGATTTGCTGCTCAAGAAATATTTCTTATTATTATCAATGTTAAAAACAGTTGTGCTGCTTAATATTTTTTTTTTCTTTTTTTCTGGATTTTTTGATGAATAGAAAGTAAAAAGAACAGAATTTATTTGAAACAGATTTTTGGGTGAAATAGACATTCTTTTGAGCAGTAGACTAAAATATATTTATTTAATACTGTGTATATAATGTATAGGCTAATTTATATTAGTATACAAATTTCAAGCATTTTAGCATAAGATGTCATGTCAAAAGACACATAAATTCAGTCAAGTTGGTCCAAACGGTTATCTGATATTGTATATGCACTGTCCTTGTGTTACAGGAGCTGAAGCAGAGGAACAGAAGCCTCAGCTGGGTTCTCTGGGAGTGAGTAGCATCAATACCTCCATGGCTGAGGGCAGAATACAGCGCATGAGAGAGTAAGTGTGCCATCCTTGACCTGTTCACAGCCATCACCTCTCTAAGAGTTTCTCTCATTCCCCAGGCACCTCAAAATGGGTATTATTCACTAATAATTGCATTGGCCTACATGCTTAGAAGCATTTTTATGGAGATTCTATCCTAGATAAAGCTGTGTTGATTTATGAAGTTTCTCTGTGTTTCTATAATGTATAAATTGTCTGTCTCCCAGCACAATAAGACCAAGAAGTGTTGACCTGTTCAAAGCAGATATTTTGCTTTACCAGCCCCATTAAAGACCAGCTAGCATGTCACTTCTGATATAATCCACCTGCTAATGCAATCAGCATATTCTGCTTTTCTTGCTCCAGAGGCTCAAAAAACCCCATCCTGCCTCTCTTTCATTCCTAAAGCCCGAGTCTGATTTTCACAGGGCCATTTAGTTGTGTGGCTCACAGCTAAAACCAGCATGAGCCAGACTCTGAACACCTCTGATGGTTTATTAGAAATAGTACAATAGCTGTATCAGCAGGCCGCAAACATGGGCAAAGTGCATCACTGATGAATAGCATGCATTTGAAAAATGTAATCAAGACAGTAGCATTGGTTCTTAATTGATTTAGCAGTGATCATTTAGCACTTCAATGGCTTTGTCATTTACTTTTGTTTCAGTTTTTTTTAAATTGCATTGACTTGCTATATCTGATTCTAGTACAAATTTAATTTTTGTATATCACTGTTCTATGTGTGATTCAATTCAAGCATTATATGAGAATGGTATGAACATTATATGAGCATTATATGAATTCAAAATTAAATTTAGAGGCCTCTGGACAGCATTTCCAAACATGAACAAATGTCTGAAAGCTCAAAAATGCATATATATTGGTATTTTTGTACACTTGTATATATCAATATCTGCTCCTGCTGTGTTAGTAACCCAATAATCCTGGTGACTCCTCCCTGTGGTGTGTTTATCTAGGTACATTTTAATATGAGGTTCTGCTTGGAATGTCATTTATGATACATAAAGCCAATTTACTATTTTTCAGGTTATTGTACACAGATACTTTTCCATTTTTCCTCAGAACTTCGTCTCTGTCATCTTCTGTATAGATACCTTCAGCTTCTTTTCTTATTTCCTATGTTGTAGAACTAATTCTCTTCTCCTCTTCACTGTCTGTATTATCTCTACAAGAGCAACAAATTATTCCCTGCAAAAGTTGGGTCAGTCAGATTATTTTTTTTTAATACTTCAGCAAGGATGCATTAAACTGATCAAAAGTGACAGTAAAGACTTACAAAGTTACAAAATATTTCTGTTTCAAATAAATGCTGTTCTTTTGAACTTTAGATATTCAAGAAACCTGAAAACTGAACGGTATTAAGCAGCACAAATGTTTTCAACATTGGTATTGTTAAGAAATGTTTCTTGAGGGTCTAATCATATTAGAATGAATCATGTGACATTGAAGACTGGAATAATGGCTGCTGAAAATTCAGCTTTGCTTCACAGGAATAAATTACATTTTAAAATGTATTAAAATAGAGAACAGTTATTTTGAATTGTAATAATATTTGACAATATTACAGTTTTTACTGTATTTTTGATCCACTAAATGCAGCCCTGGTGAGCATATAGACTTTGACAAAGATAGAATTATGCTGTACGGTGAGAAATATACAAAATAATAACCATATAAATATTATCTGGAAAATACGTTTTTTTCCCCAAGAGACCATCAGAGTATTTATACAATAGATGTACAAAACAGCATCGTTGTTTCAATGGCTGTCAATAGAATAAAACTGGTAAATTTTAACTTACCTTTTTTGATATTATTATAATCTTTTTTTCAGAATTTTCTCACTGACTCCCTAGCACTGTCTTGCGGCCTACCTGGAGGTCTCTGGACCCCAGTTTTAAAACTCCTGCCCTAATGTTCCATACTTTACCTTTTGATTCCATACCATACTGTACTATAGCATTGCGTTCTGTTCCATAGCACTCCATACTTCAGTATAAGCTTGGTAGAGTCTTCTGCCTTCCTTTCAGCATGACTGCAGAGCCCTTCCTGACAGCAGGCCAGGCCTGTGGCTCTCCTACTGAGTGTGGGTTGAAGATATTAATAACAGAAGCGCTCTTCCTGTGAGGGCAGGAATTAGAGGCTGTCAACTCCCTCTCTGCAAGTCTCATAAGACTGTAAAGATGAGGAGGAGGGAGAAGGAGAGCACAGGTAGCAATTTACAACAGCTGCATTTTCCCTACACAGCCTCTCGTCAGCTGTGTAGTGACTCTACAGTCTTGTTCCTCCAGATGCAGCTATACTCAGCTCCCACTTCTTTTTTTCTGAGTGAAGAAGTTCTCAGGTATGCAGGTGCAGGCTGATTCTAATGCTGAACAAGTCAAATAATCTTTCTTTGTAAGTTGGTTTATTCAGTTGAGTTGCATTTCAACTGAAGGAACTTTCAGCAAAATAATAATATGGGGCCTTTTTGTAGAATGAATTTTAGTTCTTTTTTGTAATCGAATTTGTATTATGTTTCTTTAATCATTTTAAAGAAGATTCAAAATACTATTAAAGAATAGAATACGGAAAGGTAAATTTGCCAGAATTGACTTTTGAGGGGAAGTTTTAAAATGTTTGCCCAAAACAGTGAAATGTATAAAAAGTGCTTACTGTGCCAAGTGTACACTTCTACTTGCACTTTTTTATGAGAAGGTAGAAAATTATATAATAAGAAAAAAATAATTGCAGTTTTTGTTTATTTTAGAATAAATCGATATTTTCATGTGCAAGAGAAGTGACAGGAGATAACTGTGGGCCTGTTTGATAACCAGTGAAATATTTTACATTATAAAATGAGAGTAGTGAGAGTAGATTTATTATGGTCATTACCAACCTAGCCATTATTTACTTTTTTTTATTAAAATTGAATCGACTCTAGCTACTAAATTCTATGCACATGAAACATAGCTGAACGGTTTTAGTTTTTAAGAGATCATCTATTTAGTATTATATCTAAGTAGTAGTTAGTAAATTTAGATTTTTATTTTGAGTTCTCTGTTTAAATTGATCATTTGTTGTGTGCTTTTGCCTTTTTATGACGTTTTGACATTCCTGTTTTGCTTTAAGTTATATTTATTTGCAGTTTTCTAATTACTTACTTAAAACTTTGTAATTTAAACCTTATTTAAAATTAAGCGTTTTTAAGTTAGTTGCCAAGGCAATGTTTCTAATTTTCTACTTTTTTATTTTTTATTTTTATTTTTTTAAGTTTTTAAATTTTACGGAATGTTACCTTTATTTCCATTAACAAAAACAATATAAATCATTTTAGTTTTAGTTCAAAATAACTAGTCATAAGTGCCCCTCACTGAAGAATCACCCATACATCTTGAGCATCCTGCTCTTTCCAAGGACACATAATACTGGGTCACCAGTATCACCAGATGTTATCAGACTACAACTATTAGACTGTCACTGAATGTGTGATTCATTACATTTCTGTAAATTTTCATGTCAAAACTTTGACCTTGAAAGCAACGGATGCTTTTAATCTTATTCTGGGTTTATGCCTCTTACAGATGCATGCATGTATCAGCTCATTTTGATTTTATTTTAAGCAAATTCATTTCCTCTAAAAATCACTTGTCAGATGTGAGATTTGAACCCACGCCCCCATTTGAAGACCAGCATGCTCTTCCTTTGAGAAGACTGAATCATCTTGAGTCAGCCCTTTTGACACTAAAAATGCTTTCATTGTGCTCTTTAGATTTCAGTACATTATACAGTATGTGCATTTGGGGAATAACTCGAGGACAGCACTCAAGGGTGTATCTGAAAACAAAAGCGTCTTCTGTAGATGATGTTGTTTGATGTGATCGTTTGATGACGATAACACTCTACTCCTTCACCTAGCTCATCTCTGCATGACGCATGAGTTCTCTCAAACTTATTAACGTACGGTATTGCGTCTTCTGTTGATCGTTATGTAGGACCTCTTTGTTGACTGCAGCTCATTAAGCCTCTCGAAATAGCTGATGAAAGCTGCAGAAGGAAGCGTACATTCACTGAGATATAGGTCCTCTTTTATCAGAGCAAGCACAGAGAACCGGTACCGCTGAGAAATGTCTGAGCTGTCGATGTAACAGCCCAGAGCAGTAGCTGCTTAAGTCATTGTGCTTTTGTTGTTGAGGAGGTTCCCAGGGTTTGGGGAGCTCTCTATATAAGAATGGAGAGTGGTGATTGCAAAGGAAAGAGCCTGGAGTTGGCCAGGAAGTGGAGGGGTGGGTGGAGAGCTGTGTTTATCATGCTGGGAGTGGGGGCTGATTGCAGCTCAGCCTTGATTACCACCACTAATCAGCTGGAAATGGACTATGTGCATGTATATGAGTGAGTGTGTGTGTGCGTGTGTTTGCAGCAAGTTTGAAAGAAACGCCTCTCTTATATGAAAGCACTGTCTGAAATTGACTTGGAGACAACAGCCTTGAAGAGGGCTGGTCGTTGTGATCTCAAAGGTCTCTCAGTTATAATTGTCTTTATTTCTGGCTTCTTGACAAAGTCGTGAGTTATAATAACAGAGGGGTCTGATTGCTCGCCTTTCACTGTGTCTTAAACTTTATGACTAGCATACTTAGCTTTGTCCTTCATAAAAAAGGATGTTTATAATGCATCTCAGTTTAGTTATTGAGCAGCTCCACTCAGCTCCTATTTCTTTATTTTGGAGAAAATAAGGTATATGCAGGTGCAGGCAGATTCTAGTGCTGAACAGGTAAAATTCTCTTACTCTGTAAGTTGGTTTATTCAGTTGAGTAACTTTTCAACTGAACAAACTTTCAGCAAAATAATAATATGGGTGACTTTTCTGTCATTTAGGATGATTTAAAATAGTTTAGTAGGCTTTATTTGTATATTTTTATTATGTTACTTTAATTATTTTAAAGAATTTTACATTTGCCAGAATGTACTATTGAGGGAAAGTTTTAAAAACGTTTGCCAAAAATAGTGAAATGTATAAAAAGTGCTAACTGTGCCAAGTGTAACTTCTACTTGGCATATTTATGAAAAGTTAGGAAATAAGAAAAAAACAAAAACAAAGTTTTATTTTTGCTCTCCTTTTACCAGGTCTTAAACTTTATGTCTAGCATACTTAGCTTTGTCCTTTATAAAAAGGATGTTTATAATGCATCTCAATTTAGTATTTTATTTTTTCTATTATTATTAACTATTATTTTCTCTTGTGGATTATATGTAAAAGTCTTTTATGTAAAATTTCTTATTCAGGTAAGTACTAAATAAAAAATAACATGCATTTTTTACAATCCCTCTTATTTTGGTAAAATAATCAACATTTTGCAGATACTGCAAAGTGAATGTAAAATTTTGACCACACGATGTTGGTAGTTTTTTCTGTTTCAAATAAATTGTTCTTTTGAACTTTACACCAAAGAATCCTGACAAAAATCTATCCACAGTTTCCACAGAAATTTTAAACCACACAACTGTTTTCAACATTGATAATACCGTAATAAGAAATGTTTCTTGAGCATCAAATCAGCATATTAGAATGATTTCTGAAGGATCATGTGACACTGAACACTGGAGTAATGATGCTGAAAAGTCGGCTTGCATACAATTGTAACTAATAAATACAATTTATAAATGAGCATTTTAAAATATCATAAACTTATTTTAAATTTAAGAAGAGTTACTTTTTCAATTGATGATCAGAATTGCAGCCTTATCCTGTCTTACAAACCCCAAACCTTTGAAGGATAGTGTTCACTATTATTAATTGTTTATGACATTTCCATAACCTCCTCATGTTGGGCCACTTTAAAATAACTGTAAATTAAATCATATGTATATTCTATGCAGTTCATAAAGTAAAATAATTTGCTCTCTCCATTTCACCATGCTGGAGTGCTCAAACTTCCAGAGTCACAGTGAAACGCTGGGGAGCATGGAAAGAAAGAGACAGCAATTACCTCACGCTGAAGTGAGCAGGGGGGTACAATCGATTTAATCCCAGACCGTAAACGCTCATATCCCGGTCCCCATTACTGCAGAGGATTGAGCAGGCAGGAGGATTGCGCTCACTGAAGCCCGAGCTGATGCCACCGCAGCCCTGCCATTCCTCAGCATGAGCAGCTGTCTGCTGTTCATAAGGCCTGACACCTGTATGATATGACTGAAAATATGACTGCTGTCAGCCTCCAGGCATAACTTTCCCTGTTGACAGTCGACACTCTCAGGTGACCTGTTATATCGTGTTAAGACAGCAATAACAGAACTAATGAGATGTAGTAACAACAGGTATCTTACTGGAAAACAGTACGGTTGGTTGTGTAATAGTTTTGTTTGGCAAAGCCAAACTGGAGGATCATTCTATGAAATGGATGCTTTGCCAGCATATACCATTTAAAATAAGTTTCTCTACTATATTAAACATTATAGTAATATATACAGAGTTCTGGCATGAAACTCTAGATGGCGCAGTCCGATAGGTCTTACTCAATCTGACCTAATGACATCATCACATGGCACAGCTGATTGGTTCTCTCCTGTATCGGTAGCCAATGATCTCACTGCTCAACATTCAAATATATGATTAGTGCTTGCAGTAGCAGTTGCAGCTTGCTTCAGAAACCCTCCACCTTCCCCAGCTCCACCTGTATTGATCTGTTACGAGGTGATCATGTACGCTATATGGTAGGGCTGCACGATTATGACAAAAATCATAATTGTCGATTATTCCCTTGAAATTGTAATTGCGATTATTAATTAAGATTATCACAATTTACATTGAATGATGTTTTTTACCATTGTTTGATGCAACCGCATGCCGTATTTTTATATGAAATAAACAAGCTGAAATGAAAACACTCAAATAAAAATACCTTTAGTGCTTTTCTATAGGTAAGCCTCAAATGTCAAATATACAGCGGATGGTTTCTTCTTTAAAATTATATAAAAAAAAGTATAAAAAATATGAATGGTCTTCTAATGTTATACTAAAAAAATGGAAAAACCTTCAGGATAACCATGTAGAACGAAAAAAAACATATCTTAAGCGGCAGAATAACATAAGTGATTGAAGATTATTGCCGCTTTGAACGATTACGTAATTGTGGCATCCATAATGGTAATTGCGATTAGAAATTCGATAAATTTTTGCAGCCCTATAGGGTTATTTCAGTAGTTATATTTGCAGCGCAATAATTCTTACATGCTCACAGTGTAAACACCACTGTGGACTGTTGTTGTGGTTTCTTCCACTTGTGTTGGTTGAGCCCATATAATTATAGTAATCACTCATGTGTCAAACTGTCGGTCCTCGTTAGACTGCCCTACTATCTGTTCCTGGCACTTGTGTTCTAGTTTTGTCGGTATTGTGAATGTTACCACGTACTGTGTGTGTGTGTCTGTCTCTGCCTTGTTGTTACTACATTAAATATCCTTCTTTTGAATCCTTGTCGTCCACGTCATCCTGCCTGCCTCCACACACCGTGACCGTGACAGAATAACCGACCCAAAAAGTGAAGTATAGCAGCGTCTTTCCCCTCGTTTGTTTTTCCGTTTTTTTGTCAGTTTTTATTTTTTGTATGGATTACCCTGCCTTCCAGGGGGAACGCTCTCTTGAGGACCACACCCATGACTTTCTGTCCCTGGCTCACCTCACGCACTACCCGGACAACTGCCTCTGCACATTCTACCAGGTTGGACTTAAGGAAGGTCCTCGAGAGAGCTTCACCACATTCGTCGAGTGGGTGCTGGTGTCCTGCAAGTCCCAGCTAACCGTGGGCATCGCTGACGACGACACCAGCCCCACTCAGGACCCTGAGCCCAGCCCACCATCTCCCCGCGGTACGGAGCACAAGCCTGAGCCCACCGCTGACAGAGAGCCATTTCCCACTGCGATCCACGAGCCGGAGCGAAGCCCTGCAGCTGAGAAGAGGATCGCCTCGGATGTGGAGCCCAACACGTCAGACCAGGTGCGAAAGCCAGCTACAGAGCTCGCCACGGGGGAGAGCGTCATGGACAGTGAGAGAGCGGAGAGGAGCTCCGCCGCCTGCATCATGGCTGAGTGAGCAGAATATGGAGGGCAGTCAGTGCCAAAACGAGGAGGAGAGACCTCTGGATCCTCAGTTCAGCCCGGGAAGGGCTCCTGATGTTTTGTTTAGCCCGGGAAGGGCTCCTGATCGCCAGTCCAGCCCGGGAGGGGCTCCTGATGCCCAGTCCAGCCCAGGAAGGGCTCCTGATCCCCAGTCCAGCCCGGGAATGGCTCCTGATCCCCAGTCCAGCACGGGAAGGGCTCCTGATCCCCAGTCCAACCCAGGAAAGACTCCTGATGTTTCGTCCAGCCCAGGAAGGTCTCCTGATCCCCAGTCCAGCCCAGGAAAGGCTCCTGATCCCCAGTCCAACCCAGGAAGGGCTCCCGATCCCCAGTCCAGCCCAGGAAGGGCTCCCGATCCCCAGTCCAGCCCAGGAAGGGCTCCGGATCCCCAGTTGAGCCCAGGAAGGGCTCCTGATTTCTCATTAAGCCCAGGAAGGGCTCCTGATCCCCAGTCCAGGAAGGGCTCCTGATCCCCATTCCAGCCCAGGAAAGGCTCCTGATCCCCAGTCCAACCCAGGAAAGACTCCTGATGTTTCGTCCAGCCCAGGAAGGTCTCCTGATCCCCAGTCCAGCCCAGGAAAGACTCCTGATGTTTCGTTCAGCCCAGGAAAGGCTCCTGATCCCCAGTCCAGCCCAGGAAGGGCTCCTGATCCCCAGTCACGCCAAGGAAGGGCTCCGATGTTTCGTCAGTAAGGGAGGGCTCCGGATCCCCCGTCGAGCCCAGGGAGGGCTCCTGATCCCCAGTCAAGCCCAGGAGGGCTCCTGATCCCCAGTCAAGCCAAGGGAGGGTTCCTGATCCCCAGTCAAGCCCAGGAAGGGCTCCTGATGTTTCATTTAGCCCAGGAAGGGCTCCTGATCCCAGTCCAGCCCAGGAAGGGCTAAGATTGTTTAGTTCCGCACAGGAAGGGCTCATGATCCCGTCCAGCCCAGGAAGGGACTCTGATCACCCAGTCCAGCCACAGAAAAGGGGCTCCTGATTCTCATTCAGCCAGGGAGGGGTCTGAGCCCCAGTCCAGACAGGAAGGGCTCCTGAGTTCGTTAGCCGAGAAGGGCTACTTGATCACAAAGTCCAGGCCCAGGAAGGAAGGGCCCTGATCCCCAGTCCACCCAGGCACAGGGCCCAGCCCGGAGCTCTCTCAGATGGCCCGCTCCTCAAAAAGCCCGACCTCACACGATACGGCCATCCCCAGCCGTCCACCATGTCGGAGTCTCCCTAGACTCTGCCTCCAGCCTCCGAGGGCCCGGAAGCTGCCTCGGTCCGTAGACCCAGTGCTCCACCTCGGCTCCTAGCTCCCTCACATACACCGTCACCCATCAATCCACCAGCTCCACCGGACTCCCTCGTCCCTCCAGCTCCACCTTGGTCAGGCGTCGACCCGCCATCGCCTCTGGACTCCTCTCCTCTGGCTGCGCCTCGTCGCTCTGTCCCACTGGCTCTGTTGGGCTCCTTCCTCCCGTCAGCTCCACCTTTGTCCTCAGTCGCTCCGGCTCCGCCGCGTATCTCTGGATCTCTGCCTCCGCCTTGGTCGCCAGAGCCCTCGGCTCCACCCTGGCCCCCCAAATCCTCGGCATCCCCCTGGCTCGTTGGCGCTCCGTCTCCGCCTCTGGCTCCTCCTCCACCTGCTCCGCCGCCGTTGGTCGGCCCCCTGGAGTCAGTGGACATTCCTCCTCCATGGCTCCTCCCTCCATCGGCTCCACCGTGGGCCGCTATTATAGCTGTGGCCAGGGTCCACCTGGCTCCTCCTGCTCCGGTTCACCTCCTGTCGTCTCCCTGGCTCCTCCATCCATCGTCACCTCCCTGGACTCTGTCTGCCATCCTCCTCCCGGATATCCGTCCTCTGCCGAAAACTCCACCTGTCTGCTCTGCCTGCCAGTCCTTTGCCTTCCCCTGTCACCATCTCACATACACTGCCTTGTCCCCCTCCACCCCTCTCTCTGTTTCTACGGTGCGAGGACGCATCTTCCGGGAGTGGGGAGTAATGTAACACCCCTGTGGACTGTTTGTTGTGGTTTCTTCCCCTTGTGTTAGTTTAGCCCATTTAATTATTAGTTAATCACCTCATTGTGCTAACCTGTCTGCCCCTCGTTATCTGCCCAATAAGTTCCTGTCTCTTGTATTCTCGTATTGTCAAGTTATTGTGAATGTTACCCCCGAGTTGTTGTGTCTTCTTGCCTTGTGTCGCCACATTAAATATCCTTCTTTTGAATCCTTGTCGTCCTCGTCATCCTGCCTGCCTCCACACACCTGGTCCGTGACACACAGCAGCATGTTGTGGATGTATTGAAGGTTGCAAGTCTCGGTACTTGCTCTGCCACAACAGCAGCAGCGTAGCAGATCTATTCAACCAAATTCCAATAACATTGCCATGTACATTACCATGCCAATCCCTCCGAGAGTTGTCTTGACTGAAATATTTTTTTATTAAAATATGATAAATGATGTCTTCAGAAGGTCAAAAGGTTTAATTTGGCAATACAAGACTCCTGCTCAAGATCATAAAAATGTGCTTCATAGAAACAATTTAATACTGATATTTCATGTATCATTTTTATCAGCGGTTTGCTAAATGAAATCATGGTATTAGGATTGACCTTTTATATCACCCCCTTTTGACAAACATAACTAACAGATGTGATAAAAAGAGATGATGTCATGTAAATTTAGGGATTTGTTTAATACTTAAAAAATACCAGGGTTTATATACATACATATATATATGAAATTATTGTTATTGGAATTTTTGTAGATGTAAAATTTGGCACATTGCTAATATAATCATTTACAGTGTTTTAGAATTATATGCAGTATATACTTGTATATATGGGCCTATAGAGTTTGTCTTTTTACAAATCAGACTCAGGAAAAAGGCGGCATAGATGTGTTATGTCATGACCAGGCCCACACAGAATCTGTACCAGTGACATTAATTGAAAGTCGTTCCTCCCTAAAGGCCATTGGATGTTGGCTGTGAGGATTTGCTCTATAAGGATCTTGTATTAGACAGTACATTCTGTTTCTTTAATATTCAATCATCATTCTCCTAGACGCTGTCATTCTTCAATAATTCATTCATAAGTTCTGCCTTACATTAAAAGTACTGACTACCTTTTAATTTCTTTAATGATGCCCTTTTTGTCCTGTTTTGCACAGTTATAAACTTGTTGTTTTTATGATATCACTCATGCCCTTGGCTACAAAGTTAAGACAAAAACAAAACTTTGGGTGGGGAGGGGGGTGGGATGCTCTCAAACTATCAATAACACTGTCAACAGAGGGTGTCTTTTCCATAAATTTTTTTTTATCTGTCATAGGAAATGACTGTGTGGTGATACAGATAAAAATTTAAAATTGAAAGTCATGAGGAGAAACATTCATACTTTGTATTTGAAAAGTACTACAGGCATTACACAGTTTGAGTTCACTTGTTTTCATAAAGGATGTTGATTTGAGTCTGGGACCACAAGTGAATAGCTTCTATTTTAATGCATTTCATTATAAATGATATTGCCAGCATAAATATGTGAGTGAAAAGCTAAATTGAAAAGTATTTTGTACATTCCTGTACTTTTTATGTAATTTTTTAAATAAAAAAAATTAAGTTGTGTTTATTTCCATATTTAAATTTAATTTGAATCCCATGTTTTCAGTGTGGTTTTAGACTTTTTTATTTATTTATTTAATTTATTTTAAGTATGCTCCATATAGATAGTTAGATATGTTTGCTATAATACTTGAAAAGAAAAATCTTGTGGCCTAATGGTTAGAGAGTCGGACTCGTAACCCAAAGGTTGCGGGTTTGAGTCTTGTACTGGCAGGGATTGTAGGTGGGGGGAGTGAATGTACAGCACTCTCTCCCACTTTCAATACCACGACTGAGGTACCCTTGAGCAAGGCACCGAACCCCTAACTGCTCCCCGGGCGCTGCAGCATAAATGGCTGCCCACTGCTCCGGGTGTGTGTTCACGGTGTGTGTGTTCACTGCTGTGTGTGTGCACTATGGTTGGGTTAAATGCAGAGCACTAATTCCTAGTATGGGTCACTATACTTGGCCACATGTCATGTCACTAATGAATGGCAATTCCTGATATACCAAGATGGAATGAATTACCTTTTCTTCTGTTATCTGACCTTCACTGTTGAGTTCGGTTGGACCGTTACTGCTGTACTGTCCCTTCGATCTCTAGACTATCAATTTTGAGAAAGAAATGAAAATTTTCATCTTGTTAACACTTACATCAACTCAGATATCTCACACTAAATGGACATATTCACAATAGCATTACATATTTTTAACTCCGTTTGAAGGAAAAGGGAAGACGTTCTGTTTTTGGTCTGTCAGCTGTGGCATATTCAGCCCTATGCTGGTGTGTGTGTGTGTGTGTGTGATGGGCTGTTCTGCTCTTGCTGAGGGGTCCAAAGGTGCCAGTAGAGATCACATTGAGATGAGGACGTGAATCCCAACACCTGTCAGGGGGCGGTTTTTACAGGAGGTCCCGCTTGGATGCATCCACTTGTCCTACAGTGTTGAGAGACTGAATGCTGTAGGATACATGTAGAACAGGAACTCCAGAAATCTCCATGCTTTTGAGCCTTGAGACTTTTGCAAGTCCTTCATAAATGTGAACTAGGTTATTTTAACTTATTTAATTGTAATTTCAAATTTGGTCTTTTAGGTCGGTGTGTCGGAAGCTAGGAGAGGAGGTGTTCCTGAAGGTCTATGACTATCTGAAGCAGGCCAGACAAAGGCAGGAGAGTGAAGAGAGCATCAGACAGGCTCTGATCCAGCTGGTGGAGAGGCCCAGTGATTGCTTTGAAGTAGATCAACTTCTTTATTATGAAGAGCTGCTCTTGGCGGCACAGGAAAACACTGTAAGATAACAGTGAAGCAGACACACACACACACACACACACACTCACAGATGTTTTCCGTCAACAACTATATAGATCAATTTATGTACTTTTAAGATCCGCTTGTGATGCAACTTCATATTGTGAGAGTGCAAATACTTTGTAAGGGTTGTGCAGAATTCAGAATTTAAGAATTGGTTTGCTTTTAATTCATGCGTTGGAATCGCAATGGTAGACGGGATGTTGAATTGGAAAGGACGAGGCGTTCAATTCAAAGAAATTCACACCAGAGAAACGTTGTTAGCCCATATACTATATATATATACAGTGGGTACGGAAAGTATTCAGACCCCCTTAAATTTTTATGTACCACAGCACCCCATATTGACAGAAAAAACACAGAATTGTTGAAATTTTTACAGATTTATTAAAAAAGAAAAACTGAAAATATCACATGGTCCTAAGTATTCATACCCTTTGCTGTGACACTCATATATTTTAACTCAGGTGCTGTCCATTTCTTTCTCTTTTCTTCTTATCATCCTTGAGATGGTCTACACCTTCATTTGATGCCAGCTGTGTTTGATTATACTGATTGGACTTGATTAGGAAAGCCACACACCTGTCTATATAAGACCTTACAGCTCACAGTGCATGTCAGAGCAAATGAGAATCATGAGGTCAAAGGAACTGTCTGAAGAGCTCAGAGACAGAATTGTGGCAAGGCACAGATCTGGCAAGGTTACAAAAAAATTTCTGCTGCACTTTAGGTTCCTAAGAGCCCAGTGGCCTCCATAATCCTTAAATGGGAGACGTTTGGGACGACCAGAACCCTTCCTAAAGCTGGCCGTCCGGCCAAACTGAGCTATCTGGGGAGAAGAGCCTTTGTGAGAGAGGTAAAGAAGAACCCAAAAAAATCACTGTGGCTGAGCTCCAGAGATGAAGTCGGGAGATGGGAGAAAGTTGTAGAAAGTCAACCATAACTGCAGCCCTCCCACCAGTCGGGGCTTTATTGCAGAGTGGCCCGATGGAAGCCTCTCCTCAGGGCAAGACACATGAAAGCCCACATGGAGTTTCCTAAAAAAACACCTGAAGGACTCCAAGATGTGAGAAATAAGATTCTCTGGTCTGATGAGGCCAAGATAGAACTTTTTGGCCTTAGTTCTAAGTGGTATGTGTGGAGAAAACTAGGCACTGCTTATCACCTGTCCAATACAGTCCCATCAGTGAAGCATGGTGGTGGCAGCATCGTGCTGTGGTGGTGTTTTTCAGCTGCAGGGACAGGAAGACAGGTTGCAATCGAGGGAAAGATGAATGCGTCCAAGTACAGGGATATCCTGGACGAAAACCTTCTCCAAGTGCTCAGGACCTCAGACTGGGCCGAAGGTTTACCTTTACAAGACAATGACCCTAAGCACACAGCTAAAATAACGAAGGAGTGGTTCACAACAACTCTGTGACTGTTCTTGATGGCCCAGCCAGAGCCCTGACTTAAACCCAATTGAGGGAGATCTCTGGAGAGACCTAAAAATGGCTGTCCACCAACGTTTCATCCAACCTGACAGAACTGGAGAGATCTGCAAGGAGGAATGGCAGAGGATCCCCAAATCCAGATGTGAAAAACTTGTTGCATCTTTCCCAAAAAGACTCATTGCTGTATTAGATCAAAAGGGTGCTTCTACTAAATACTGAGCAATGTGTATACTTATGACCATGTGATATTTCAGTTTTTTTTCTTTTTTAATAAATCTGCAAAAATGTACACAATTCTGTGTTTTTCTGTCAATATAGGGTGCTGTATGTACATTATTGAGGGAAAAAAATTAACTTAAATGATTTTAAGCAAATGGCTGCAATATAACAAAGAGTGAAAATTTAAGGGGGTCTGAATACTTCCGTACCCACTGTATATATATATAGATATATATATATATGCTACTGATTAAGAATAAAACTGTATCTCTAAACTAAGCTGAAGTAATACTGTAAAAACAGAACCACAGAATTACAGCACCACAAAATTCCTTATTTTTTCTTCATGAACATCAAACATGCACTCCACTGTCTTCCTTTAAAGCATGCACTCCACTATCATCTATAAAATATAAGTTAATGAATTAAATATAATGAAATATGGGTCATTTCCATTAAAAAGAATGGAAATGTATTCATATGTTGATTCGTTCATATGTTCATATTTTGATGTTAAAATGTATCCTGGAAATGTATTCATATGCTGTGTGTTTATGGGTAAATCATACTGGAATTAGTTCAAAAGAATGTAAAAATGTATTATTAAAAACTACACTTCCTTTAAACTCAAAACACAATTTTAATCAATCAATTTCAGGATTGAATTAGAATTGAAAGCCATTCTTAATTCAATTCTGATTGCACACAACTCTGATATTTGTGATGTGTGATGCATTCAAGTCATATTTCATAGAGATTGGGTATTTAGGTCTATACACATTGTCCTTGTAAATATAAATAAATTAAAATGTTGAAATGTTATTTAAGGTAACATATTGTTTTGGTAATATGTACTATCCTGATTTTGAGACCTGTGCAAAATAATTAATGCCCTTTACTGTTTTCACACTGTACACATATGTGTGTTTTATTTTATTTGCTTGATATTAGTTTTAACTTCTGATGGGTCTGTCACTAGTTCATTCTTTCACTTCTTACAGGTTTGAAAGAACTGCACTGACATATAAAATTTTCTCATTGTTTTCTGAAAACCCCTGGTGTTTTATGATTACAGTTCTTAATCGACCTGTTTTGTGGTGCCTGTTCACCAAAAATTGGCTGATTTCTCACAGCTCAGAAGTTAGTGAGCGCAGTAAAACGCAACAGTATAAGATCAATAGCAGAAAACACTGAGACATTTGGACTCTAGCGCTCAGTCAGCCTTCTCCATTGTTCTGTTCTTATCGCTGAAGCGAGACATTCATTAAATTTATCGACTTTTCCATGACTTGAATGTAAGAATGTTGTTGTTTTTCCCTGTTAAAGATAATCCAAACTCAAAAGATGGCTTTAATAATCGTGCCAACTGAACTGCACACATTGTTCCTCTCTGAAGAGTGTTTTCACAATACCAGCACTGATATAATCAGATAATGTATATGTTTAGCTGTTAGTCATAAGTGATGGATTACTAGTACTGCTCTACTATTAATGCTCTTTGTTAGCTACACAGTTACAATGAAAGTTCAAGGTTTGTGTGTGAGGTGAAGAGAAATTTGGAGAAACATGGCATTACATCACTTGCTCACCAGTGGATCCTCTGCAGTGAATGGGTGCCGTCAGAATGAGAATCCAAACAGCTGATAAAAACATCACAATAATCCACAAGTAAACCACATGACTCCAGTCCATTAATTACCATCTGGCAAAGTGAAAAGCTGCATGCTTGTAAGAAACAAATCCATCAATAAGGAGTCTTAACTTTAAACCGTCACTTCTGGCCATACGTCATAAAAACACGAACACGCAGATTTTCACTTCACAAGATGTTAACTGATGGACTGGAGTCATGTAGATTACTTGTGGATTATTGTGATGTTTTATCAGCTGTTTAACCGCGGGTTTTAAAACCTTAGGACCAGGGCCCCCCCCCCCCCCCAAGACACTCGCGCCCCCCCAACAAGGCAAACACTGAATCGAGCCAACTCTGCTCTAACTGTCGACTAGCAGTGGGAGTCAGATTGCCCCCTAGTGGATGGCTAAAGATTTGTTAACTCATATTCATACATTTTCAAGGGAACGTCTCAGAGGGCGCGCCCCACAGGTTGAAAACCCCTGGTTTAGACTCTCATTCTGACGGCACCCATTCACTGCAAAGGATAGAATGTTGGGTAATGTAATGCTAAATTTCTCCAAATCTTTTTTGATGAAAAAACAAACCCATCTTCATCTTGGATGGCATGAGGGTGACTCCATTTTCTGCAAATCTTAATTTTTGGGTGAACTGTTCCTTTAAGTACGATCAGCAGAAATTCACAGAGCATTTTAGCACATCAAGTTCATAGCTGTGCTTGAGCTGTCATGCTGTGCTTGTTAACACTCATTTACACTTTTTAAATGGCGTTCCAGTTTGCCGTCAAGTATAAACGGTGTACCCCACGTCCTCCTACTGTGCTCACTTTTCCACATGTCAGAAAACAAAGCTTTCATACACCCAACTGCTGTAAGTTTCAGAGAGCTACGATAGCCAAAAGTGTTGTAATTCTAGTTGGTGTTATGGTCATATCAACGCTGTCTCATTACCGTGACTGTGTTATCAGACACCTTATCATGTTCTGCTTTACTGATATGTCTTGAATGGAGAGAGACAGAGTGTTGTCATGGACAATGACAGATGACAGGGATTCGCTGCTTGTGCTTCCAGTCAAACAAGAAAAAAATGTTTATGAAATGAATACTCCGGAAGAGAGATATAGTATAGTTTTGACAGGCTACAATCATTTAGTCAGTGTTTGACAGGGATTGACAGCTGTATTTACTAACAGGTGTGACTCAAATCATCTTGTTCATACAACAGCCTACAGGAACGGCTTGAGAAAAAATAAGTGATGTGGAGCTGCTTTTGTGTTATCTCGATAGTCTTGAGTAATACCTGTAACCGCAGTGACAGCATCTAAAGTAAATAACAAAGATGGTGGCTTCCATTACACCGGAAAGCGATTAGCACAATATCCTATCCCTTGTTGGTAGCTGATTGAGACAATTACTCAGATTTATTTATTTATTGCTTGCTGCTTTATCATAACCAACTGCACTGTCGATCCAGGAACATGTCCTACTTGCATTCAGCATGTTAAGTTAACATGCTAGCAGCCGCAATGACAAATGTGTGACAGAATCGGAGAGGAACATTGCTCTTGAGAAACATTTTATGGTTAAGTGTTGTCATTTCCTTTCATTTTGGTTCAAATGATTGAGCAGTCATAGCTAAAGAATAGAAAACTTCTATATGGCTTGGTTTTTTATGTACCCTATACAGTATCTTTCAAAAGTTTGGGGTTGGTAAGATTTTTTAAATGTTTTTGAATGTTTTTTTATTAAAAAAATTCTGTAAAAGCAGTAATATTGTAATATTATTACTACAATTTAGCCAATTTACATGAACTGAAAATATATTGCCCTAGTAAGCCGTGTCAATGTAGTTAGCTACTTTTTGAAACGGCTGTAGCTTGACTGTAGTTGAAGTAAATTACGATTAACATGTAGCTTGGCAAGGTACAATTTAAAGTAGTTTTCCTGACCCTGATCCCTACTATCCACATACTGTACAACAGTGGTGGGCCATCAGGGCCAGCAAAGCCTTCTCTGCTGGCCTAAACACTATCAGAATCACTGATTTAGTTTTAACGACGCACCACGCCCTCGACCAATCGAAAGGTGTATTAACTTATTTACAATTAGTCTATTATATTCAGTTCATGCTTTACTCGTGGTTGCCCACTGATTCCAGCGTGTATTGTGTTTATATTAGAGCTTTTATCCAATTATATTTCAGCAATCGTGTTGCCAGGGTTAAAAGAAATCTGCCTTAAGGCCTTCAGAATCAACAGTGCAGGCGTCTGTTAGCTTAAATCAATGGCAATGAAACCGTTGCTTTAACCAATCAGATTTCGAGTTGGCAGCACCAGGGCCATCTAGCTGGCTAACGATAACGTCAGCGTTTTCTCGTTCTTTGATTGGGCTGATGGGTCGAGCAGGTGATACTGGGAAAAAACAGCATCACTGGTAAGACCATTTGTATTCAAAACGTAGTAAAATTTTATTATGTTCCAGGTTTACGATGTTCAGTGACATTTTGAAAAAATATGCCAACTATATTTAGTCAATACTAAAAAACAGTTAGTCATAATTACTGACGAAAAACACAACCACACACCCACTCGGCAGCGGCTCTGATGAAAGACGCGTGAAGATGAAAAGCCACTAGAGTAATGGCTAGGTAATGTCATTTTTGACTCTTCCTTATCGCTTGCATGCGTTTGTATGCTATGTTATTTGCGCCCGCGGTGATATAAAGCCAGGTTTAGTTTCCGTGAAGGGGGATATCTCGTTTGACACGAGTGGAGCTGTATTAACTGTTTTTTTAACTGTTAACGTTTTAATTCTACAACTACTACTTCCACATTTTTTTCAGAGGAAGTATAGTGACAGTACGCACGGTTCTGATGGTTTCATAGACGGCCTGGGGCGGGCCATCCTCGAGGGAGGTATAGGGTATTTATGACGCCATTGACAGGCGACGCAAAAACACAGACTGTTTAACTGGTTAAAATTGTGGATTTCTATTGATTTAAATAGTTTTGGTATACAAGTCAACGAAGTATATAACATTCTAGTGGTTTTTGGATATTTAATGCAAACATCTTATATATTGTACCTTTAATCATAGTTTTTGTCTTTTGATAATTTTTTTACATTTAATATTTTGGCATGTCATATTCATATTCATAATCATTCATTTTAGTCAGTTTTACTAATATGGCATAGAATTTTAGTTAATATTTAGATACATAGCATTTTAGTTGACAAGAAAAAATTAAACCAAATATTCAAACATTGTACAATATACAGTGGGTACGGAAAGTATTCAAACACCCTTAAATTTTTCACTTTTTGTTATATTGCAACCATTTGCTAAAATCATTTAAGTAAATTTTTTTTCCTCATTAATGTACACCCAGCACCCCATATTGACAGAAAAACACAGAATTGTTGACATTTTTGCAGATTTATTAAAAAAGAAAAACTGAAATATCACATGGTCCTAAGTATTCAGACCCTTTGCTGTGACACTCATATATTTAACTCAGGTGCTGTCCATTTCTTATGATCATCCTTGAGATGGTTCTACACACCTTCATTTGAGTCCAACTGTGTTTGATTATAATGATTGGACTTGATTAGGAAAGCCACACACTGTCTATATAAGACCTTACAGCTCAAAGAGCATGTCAGAGCAAATGAGAATCATGAGGTCAAAGGAACCGCCTGAAGAGCTCAGAGATAGAATTGTGGAAAGGCACAGATCTGGCCAAAGTTACAAAAAAAATTCTGCTGCACTTAAGGTTGCTAAGAGCACAGTGGCTTCCATAATCCTCAAATGGAAGAAGTTTGGGAAGAGCAGGACGATTGAAGACCAGAAACTACCTAGACTGGCCGTCCCCCCCCACCCCACGGACAGGCCAAAACTGAGCCTTACATCGAGAGGGGGAGAAGGGCCTGTTAGGTGTGAGGGAGAGGTAAAGAAGAAAACCAAAATGATCACTGTGCTGAGCATCCAGAGATGCAGCTCGGGAGATGGTGAGAAAGGTACTGTAGAAATTACAACGATCACCTGCGAGACCCTCCAACAAGTCGGGCTTTATGGCAGAAGTGGCCATCCGGACGGAGATGCCTCTCCTCAGTGCAAGACAACATGGAAAGACCGCATGGAGTTTGACCTAAAAAACACATTGAAGGACTCCAAGATGGATGAGAACTAAGATGCTCTGGTCTGAGGAAACCCTAAGAATAGAAACTTTTTGCCTCTAATTCTAAGCGGCGGGTATGTGGGCGACGGAAAACCAGGCAAGTGACTCCATCCCGCTGCTCCAATACAGTCCCAAAAGGAAGCATGGTGGTTGGCAAGTCATCATCCTGTGGGGGTGTTTTTCAGCTGCAGGGACAGGATAACTGGTTGCAATCAAGGGAAAGATGAATGCGGCCAAGTAAAGGGATATCCTGGACGAAAACCTTCTCCAGAGTGATCAGGACCTCAGACTGGGCCGAAGGTTTACCTTTCAATAAGACAATGACCCTAAGCACACAGCTAAATAACGAAGGAGTGGCTTCACAACAACTCTGTGACTGGTCTTGAATGGCCCAGCCAGAGCCCTGAAATTAAACCCAATTGAGCATCTCTGGAGAAACCTAAAAATGGCTGACCACCAACGTTTACCATCCAACCTAACAGAATGGAGAGGCTCTGCAAGGAGGAATGGCAGAGGATCCCCAAATCCAGTTGTGAAAATCTTGTTGCATCTTTCCCAAAAATACTCATGACTGTATTAGATCAAAAGGGTGCTTTACTAAATACTGAGCAAAGGGTCTGAACATGTGATATTTCAGTTTTTCTTTTTTAATAAAATCTGCCAAAAATGTCAACAATTCTGTGTTTTTTTTTCAATATGGGGTGCTGTGTGTACATAATGAGGAAAAAAAATTAACTTAAAGGAGTTTTAGCAAATGGTGCAATATAACAAAGAGTGAAAAATTTAAGGGGGTCTGAATACTTTCTGTACCCACTGTATATTGATTAAGCATGAATCAACAAAAACATAAAGACTAAACCTAATCTCCTTTAAAGGAATACATATATTTTTTCTCTCTTATTTTCATTAGAAGTATTAAATGATAATGATAATTCAAATCTATTTAAATTGAATTAAAATGTAGTTCAAATGTTTATATTTGAAATACAAATTGAGTTAAAAACTAAAACATTCTATTGCAGAACAAATTAAATTTATTAAAAACGATCTACTATATTTATTGCAACAGAGTAATCCACGTGACTCCAGTCCATTAGTGTGTGAAGTGAAAAGCTGAGTATTTGTAATAAACAAATTCATCATTAAGATGTGCTTAACTAAATCTATGAGTCCTCTATTCGTAATATTGCTTTCTTCAGTGAAAAAGTTATCTTGTCTGAATCAGGAGAGAAATATGCACAGATGTTTACAAGTGAAAACAAAAAGTGATTTTGATATGAGAGTATTTGTGGATTACTTGTGGATTATTGTGATGTTTTTACCAAATGTTTGGACTCTCATTCTGACGGCACCCATTCACTAAGTTAGTGATGTAATTCTAAATTTTTCCAGATCTGTTTATCTGGCAATCTTTCATTTGCAGGATTCACAGTATCAAATAGCAAGTAAGAAACTTTTGATACAGTTGAAAAGCACATAGCTGTCTCAGCGGCTGGTAGAACCCTTTATCGCATGCCAAACACTACAAAGCTGGTCCCCAGCTGTAAGTTTGCCAGTAAAGATTTATTTATAATTAGTTCTAGTTGTGAAAGTTGTGGTACTTTCCTGAGTTTGTGCTTGATGACTTGCAAAAGAAGCCACACTGGGCGCAGGTGCAGGGACCCGATTAAAGAACAAGTTTTGAATAAGAAATGCTCTACTTTAAATCTCTGAGGAGAATCCACCTTTAGATTCTGCAATCAAACACACACCTGCACAGTGAATGCAGCTCACTATAAATGAGTGCTCCAGCAGTGCTTACCAGCTACTGTGATCCTGATGCCCTGGGAATTCTGGGTCTGTGCCTTCGTGTGCCCTCCCTCTGTGGGCTACATTAGTATTTAGCTCAGCAGGTTTCTGGCTGCCAATAGATAAATTAATTGATATTTTGGCGGTGGAGAGCTTGCGACAGTTCCTATCTTGTAGAGACTGTTCTTCAATTTGACCCACTTTCCCAGCCACTGGAGTTGGTGCTTTAATGGAATCAGCCTGATTTAGCAACATCCTCAAAATGCATTTAAAGTTGTTGTTTTTGTTGATAATGATGGTGATGACTAATTTGAAGGATAACTTGCAGCAGGGGGTCTGGCCTCCCAGAAGTCTTTATCACATTAATGTTGTTTTTTTTTATTATAGTTTCAGTTTTTGCACTGTATATAATCCTCATTATGTATATTTCAGCTAATTGATGCATCTACTTTAGACTTCCTTTAAGTTTTCTGAAACAATTGATATTTTTATAGTTGTTTGTGAAATGAGTAAAAATAAGAGACAGCTGACCATGTCCCACTACATGTTACCAAATATTTATATTTCAAATAAATGCTGTTCTTTTTAACTTTCTGTTCATCAAAGAATCCTGAACAAAATGTATCACAGTTTCCAAATAAATATTAAGCAGCACAACTGTTTTCAACATTGATAATAATAAAAAGAAATGTTTACAGTATTGAGCTCCAAATCAGCATATTAGAATGATTTCTGAGTGATCATGTGACACTGAAAAGTGGAATTTCAACATTTACTAATACATTATTAAAATCAAAAATTTTAATTTTGCCTCCAATACCAGATTATTTGCTCTGGTACTGGAGGCAATGAGCTGTTTTGCTGTTACATTACATTAGTTTACTGGTTTAAATGCACATTTGAGGAACTGTTATCAAAAATGTGTTTACTAACGCTAGCTTTGCATACTTTCACTCAACGCTTAAAAAATCTGCTTAATTACAATGAGCTAATACAGCATCAATTTAAAACATGTTGTCACAGCTCAATTTCACTGATATGAATCGATTTAAAAACTGAATAAAAGAAACCAGCCATTTGTGTTGGAAGTAAATTAATCATTTTTGGTTGCTTTAAGTGAAAGGCAGTGGATTTCTAGTTTCCAGCATGCTTTGCATTCAAAAGTTAAAAGTTATATATATATGTGTGTGTTTTAGATTTTCTTTAGTGTCACATGATCCTTCAGAAATCATTCTAATGTGCGGATTTTGTGCTCAAGAAAAATTTTCTTATTATTATCATTTGTTATTAACTGGTGAAAGCAGTTGTACTGCTTAATATTTGTGTGGAAATTTTATTTCAGGATTTTTGGATGCTTTTTTGTAACAATGTAAACATCTTTATTGGTACTTTTGATCAAATTAATGCATCCTTGCTGAATAAAAAATATTGATTTATTTCAAAAGAAAAAAAAACTTGATGACCCCAAACTTTTGAACGGCACAGTATAAGTGTTGTTTTATGTGTTTATGATAAAAGAGGGAGACTTTAACATATACATATAGTTACATATAGTACCAACATTTTACATTTAGCATGTTAATATTCTTTATTCTTTAGCTAATAGTTAACCTGAAAGAGATTTGATGCTAAATTTCACACTTTTATAATCAGTTCATAATCTGATTTGCATGAAGTGACCAAGTGTAAATATTTTCTAAGAAGTGCTGCACTGAATGTAAGCAGCCACAACTACTGAGTATAAAAAGCCTGTTTTGAAATGTCCACACAAGTGGATGTGTTCATAAACGGTGAAACGGAGTGAAAACTGTGAACTCACGTTCCTTGTGGGAATCTTTCTTCTGTGGCCTCCTTATCATTAGACTTTAGATATGTCAGCATGTGCTGGATCTACCCACATGTTGTGCGAGACTGAAGAGGAAAACTCTGCTCCAGTTCTCATGCCTACAGGACAAAACTCTAAGCTGTCATGACACTGTGCAGTTGAGCAGCAGGAGCGATTTCCAAGCTTTGACACTGATGTAATTGGATGCTATTGCGTCTCTTTTCCTCAGGTGTTATGTAGTTCTTATGGTTTCATGTGACAAGACAAAAGGGAGCGTCAGAGCCAATAATATCAATGTGCCTTTCTCTCTGCCCCTCTGCTGTGCTCGCTTTCTCGCTCTCTCCATTTCTACTTACGTTTATGTAATGGGAAAGGTCTAGACCCTTTACTATCATATGCAGGTAAAGCCGAGATGACAAGCTTAATGGTTGAATGGGGCATTAACTTATCAAATCATGTATTGGTTCTGGGCAGCAGCAGCACCTGTGAATGAAGGTTAAAGGGTCTAGAGGGCATTTGAGTGTTTCAGATTAGATTTGTCTCCTTCGATGATACAAAGCATTGCATTTCACTGCTTTTATCAGTTGCAAGGAAAGGTTTCAAGTTTTTTTTCTCTCCAAAGAGTCTTTTAATTGTTCATTATCTTTGATATATCTCACAAATTTTTTTATTAACATCATACACAAGGTGAAAATGTTGCTTATTGCTCGTCTTCTGATCTTAAGACTAGACGTTTCATACAGACAGACAGAAAAAAGCAGACGAGGTACAGGCAGAGATAAAGGTGAGAGACTGCTTGAAGAGGGCTGATGAATAGAATTAATAAGAGTTGTCTTGTGATCCGCCATGCAGCAGTGGGGATCAAACTGTGATTGTTCACCTGAAAGTGAAAATTGTGTCGTCATCCTCATCCCCATGTCGTTCCAAACCTGCATGATTTTCTTTCTTCTGTCAAACACGAGATCTTAGGCAGGATCACGCTGATTATTTCCTTATAATGAAGGTGAACGTGACCAGGGTCTGTCAAGCTCTAAAAAGGTAGTCAACATGACTAACTATATTCCAGGCTTATGAGCTCATATGATAGCTTTGTTCAAATTTACTGCATATTTGAATATACACATATTCAAATTTGCTGCATTGTGATTGGTTCATTTGGTATTGTTGACATCGACCTACGTGATACATTTTGACACAATATTTGAATTATTTATTAAGTCATTAATTTGAATGATTATGTAAAAATTATTAACATTGTAAGGGGACCTAAGAGAAAACAAATTGTTAATAACTGTTTAATTAATAATTAAATAATAAATGTATAATGTAACCTGGTTTATATGGCAGATAAAAAAAATTACAATGACTTGACTTTCAAATTTTCTCTTATTTTTCTTATTAATGTCAACTATTAATTATTATTATTGTTATTATAAGGGGATCTACACTGTAAAAAAAAATTACAAATAGGGCACCAGAGTGACTACTAGGTATTAATTTGAAGGAATTTTCCATATTTATGTTTTACAGGTGTTTACCTGTATTTTGAATTTAACACTGCATTGCGTTGTGTTTTAGAGTTAATGGAAATGTCCGGAAAATGTCCTGGCAGAATTGTTATTTATTAATTAATTTTATTTATTTTGTATTTCCCCTTATAACAGTGTATAAGGGGAAATATAAATACATATAATTTAATTAATAATATATACGATATAATAAGTATATGATATACAAAAAATGTGCTTGTGCACAGATACGTAAATCGCAATATTTTCTCAAAAAGCAAAACAAACACCAAAAAAAATCAATTGCTAAGGTATCTCTTAATGATTTTCTCTGTAAAATATCTAGGTGTGCTTTGAAACAGGGCTGATGATAGGATTTCAGCCTTTGGTATATACACAATTTAACTTGAAAGTTTTTATTGACCGGTAAGAATTCAGAGTGAAATACCCTCAGATATCTTTGTGCAACTGCTGCTTTCAGCAAACAACATGAGAAATCTATCACACAATAACATTTTAGGGGGGCTCAATTTCTCCTAATCAGGGCCTGGCAATGTCTCTGGATGACCTCAGATGTCATTTATGTGCTGTGAACTTACACAGTTGTCTGAACCTGTGAGTAACGCTTTGATCGCTCGGAGTGCCTGTTAGCAAGAAGAGCTGCAGGGTTACAGCAAGGGCATCGGAGTGATACCTGACATCTCAAACACTTTCTGTTCCGTCCTCCAGAAATCTTCATCCAGGGTATCACGTTTCACTGACACTGATACACCATTTCCTTGTGCCTGGACAGTGCACACTATCCAGTTCTGCACAGCTCAGCATTACGGATTGTGTACAAGATTTAAGTGTTCTTATATGTGGACACACTGCATGTGCTCATTACGAGAATATGAAGTACACATAAAACAAGGCATCTGGCTAATGGGAGAGATAAATCTGAAAGCTTGAATCGGAGAAGAATCGTATATCATTTTGTTGAGCTTAAAAAAAATGAGTGACCTTGAGGAGCTTTGCTTTTCTAAGTAAGTCAATACTGGATCTTTTTCTTTGGAGAATCATGCTCATTAAAGCACCATCAATATAGGAGGCGTCACTCTTAAGATTTTAAGAAGCACAAGACATTTAGTTCATTATCCCTGGTTATCTGTTTGCTTAACTGTTGCATTTTTGTTTAATCCTTCGATATTTCACATTAACCATCTCACTGTGAGCCAGGCTTATCAATTATAACACCTTTCTTTCCTTTTAATTCATGCTAATCCTTGAAAGGCTCTGCGTCTTCCTTCCTGTTTTGAGAGGAAAAGTTATTTTATGGGGTGAGATTTATCTAATTAACTATAGTGCACAGTTCCAGAATGAGTCTCATACAGTACCTTAAGTGTAGTCAGATTGGTTGGCTTTCGCCCTGGTTATGGGCGTTTGATGTGTTATGTCTGGGCAAATAAAAGTTTAGTGCTATCCACAGATCGGGAATTTACTCTCTGGAGCAATTTGAGATCTCATTTTGACTGAGCAAACACAATTAGAGTTTTAGCTGTGGCCTACCTTTGCCCTCTCTTATTGAAAGCTAGAAGAGACACATATTGGTGCATTGTCTGTGTAAGTCAGTTTCGATTGGCTTGAGACCATGAGACAAGTGGTTTGGAAAATGGATGGATGAATGGATAGTTCGTTTGGATGGGCGTTGTTCCAAGAGAACACCAGCTGCTGTATTGCACCACTTGTCTGTGTTGCATTGTTCCAGACAGGCTGTCAGTCTGTGCATTACAAACCCTCCCGCCCCCGCCCCACCAATATGCAGGCACTTGTCCGGCAAAATGGCAGCGGCAGGGAAATTATGTATGAGTATGTATTAACTGGCCAGATTATATCACCCGCGAAATTGCCCCATTTTACAGCACCATATCCCCTCCCTCACCACTTCTTGTTTATGACGAACCTCTTTTATCTTCATGTTTAATGGCAAATCATTGATATTTAGTAGTTTTGCTTGAGTATGTAGGACATCTGTGAGACTTGATCTGATGAAATAAATTTTCCATGTTTTTGGGGGTGAAGTCCAACAGTTTTCTGCCGTTCCAATTTGGAAAATGTTCAAATTTAGCTACAGTCCTGATTAAATATTTAAACACTGACGCCACCCCCCCACTTATTTACTCACCCTCATGTTGTTCCAAACCTGTATGACATATTTCCTCTGAGTAACACAAAAGAAAAAGTTCTTAAGACTGGTCTTTATTTTTGATGCAGTTACACAAAATGGGAACTGATGCTTTTAAAGGGATACTTCACACACAACTGAAAATTCTGTTATCATTTACTTGTCCTCATGACATTCCAAACCTGTATGCATTTCTTTCTTCTGTGGGACACTAAAGAAGATATTTTGAAGAATGTTCAAACATCAAAGTTTTGGTTATCGTTGACTTGCGTGGCATAAGAAAGAAAGGCATACAGGTTTGGAACGGCATGAGGGTGAATAAATGACATAATTTAAAATTTTGGGTGAACTGTACCTTTAAGTTTCCATAAAAGGATTCAAAGCACTGTACAAATGTCATAAAAGTTATCCATATTACTGTTGCACTATAATCCAAGTCTTCTGAAGCCATATAATAACTTTGTGCGAGACATAGATAGTGAGGTGTTAACCAGTTCAACTATCATTGAATAATTTAGACAGGTTTTGTGAACTGGATCAATTGATAAATTGAAAAGATTCAAGCTAGTGCAGGGGTTTGAGTAGATTTTTCCTAAATAATTTACATTTTTGTTTGTTTCTCATACAAAGCTATAAAATTAAAGATTTATAATGTGGCGCTGCAGGCATTATGGTGTTTTGTATAATTTCTGAATCTTGATAGCTTCGGTCCCCATTAATTGTAATTGCATGAATTTCCTTCAAAATTTCTGCTTTTGTGTTCCTCAGACAAAAGAAAATGATGCAAACAAAAAGTAAGCAAGTAAATGCTTGCAGAATTTTTATTTTTTGGGTGAAATGTTCTAAAATAAACCATAGATCAGAAGGGCTATGACAATAACGTGAGGCAACAAAACATTATCCCAAAATAAATTATCTATTCCCTGAAAAAATAAATGCATTATCACAACAATTACCAGCTAAACTTGTTGACTGCCTTTTAGAAGAAAGATACACAATAAAGAGGAATGTCTGCCAGAGTCAAGACTTAAGAAGATGAATTACAGACGTTTGCCTTGGTAATGATTCTCTGAAACAAACCTTGTAGTGTTTCTCACTCACAATGCTGAGCCACAGTGCTCAATCACAATGAGTGGACCAATATGTGCAGTTATAGCGCTGTGGGTTCTGTTGGGATATGGCCCTTGAGCATTTTATTTACTCCTTATTTAGCAGAAAAACACACGCTTGACTCTGAGTGATGGTGGTATTACCGTATACCGTATACAAGATGGGCATTTATTGTTAGCTGCTCTTGGAGTTATGTGCTTTTTTCTAATACTCATTTGTATTCAATGACTTTTTAAAGCACCTGGGCTTTGAATAATGAAAGCGCGGCATTTATATCTCCGGTGGTTTTGTATGTCAGTTATCACTTGAATTGTTTGAGGTGATCTAATTGGTGCAGGATTCTTACTAGTGCCCCTAATAACAGCAAGGATGGTAGATCATCCCAATTACTTGGACAAAGCAGTCACACCTTCTAGTTTCACTTGGAAAAAAAAACCCTATAGGTAAGACTCAACCCTAGACACAAATGAGGTGCACGGTGTGTCTGAATGGGAGTGCTCATTAACAGGCCTCTAGAGCTCATCACTGGCCCGCTGTTGCCTTGTGTGTACCCCACGTTCACTTATCCCACTGCTGTTTTTCTTTGAAAAATCAGAACTGATGTGAGGTAGCAGGGGTAATGACGTTCTTTTATCTACATAAATTGGGCTTTGAGATGAATGTGGATCGCGGGACAAGACTGACAGACCATTACTTATCTTTAATGGAGTGCCCCATTAACAATGCTAGGTAGATTGTTCCAGAGTTTGTGCGCTAAATAGGAAAAGGATCTACCCACAGTTGATTTTGATATTGTAGGTATTATCAAATGGCCAGAGTTTTGCGATTGCCTTCTTTTTGGGGCGTTGAAGGATTCTATGAATGCCGATAAGAGCTCGATAATACTGATGCGCCTAAACCCATTCAGGGCTTTATGAGTAATTAGCAAGATTTTAAAATGTATATGGTGTTTAAAAGGGAGCCAGTGCAGTGTTGACAGAACCAGGCTAATATGGTCATACTTTCTGGTTCTATTAAGAATGGTAGCTGCTGCATTTGGGACCAGCTGGAGTTTGTTTATGAAGCGCGCAGAGCAGCCACCCAATTAAGCATTACAGTAATTTAACCTTGAGGTCCAGAGAAAAGCTTTTTTTTCCTGAATGAACTTTTCTGCATTTGCCATTGAGAGCATAGGTCGTAATTTAGATACATTTATTATATATTAGATTGGCCCATCTTTAGGCCTAAAAACTTTTTGCCAGAAAGAAGACAGGATGGCCAGGAAGATAGATTGGTAGGATGGATTGGATTTTGTTTGGAGTTTTTCCACTAAATTAGACACTCCCTTGTTTATTGATTGTTGAACTAATAAATTAAAAATAATCAAAACACTCTTCTTGATTTCAGAAGATGCAAAGTGCTATAGCACGATCACCCTTGAGAAACGTGGATTCATTTCATTTCTAAATTAAGATGTAGATCAGAATATGTGGCTGTGGAAAGCGATCTGGTTTTGATATTATATCCGGATGAAGAAGGTTTCTCTCTGAGTACTGTGTTTCCTCATATCTGCTCTTTGCAGGCTTGATCTATTGTGCTATCAGCACACTGCCTGATAGAAACTATCCCCCCCCGAGGCAATAAACCCACAACAGGTCATCTGGATTATACCATTAGCATTTTTTTGCGTGTTACAGGTGTGCCGAACAATGATGGTTCTTCAGTTGTTGTTTAGTTTATACAAAATTATGATTTTTCCCTTTCTCGTTTTCCGTACCCCTCGCCCTGGGTCTTTCTTACATTTTGTTTTTTTTTTTTGTTTTTACATCTTTTTCCCCCCGCCCCCCCCTCCCCCCTTTTCCCCCCCCCCCCCCCCCCTCTTCCCCACCCCCCCTTCTTACTGCCCCCCCCCTTTTCTCCTTTTTTTGTTTTTTCTTTGTCTCCCCCTTCCTCCCCCCCCCCTTTTTCCCATTTTTTTTTTCTTCTCCAACCAAGCACCCCCACCTCACCTTCAAAATATATTTGTTATTTTCCACAGAAGAAAGAAATTCATGCAGATTGGACAAGCCATGAATTGGGCGTAAAAGAAGACAGAATTTAGATTTTTGATGAACTATTTTATTTACTTATACTGAATGCCAGTTTTCAGACAACCATGCTCGCCAGCCTCAAATGGTACCAAGAGTTTTAGGATGCTAATCTATTTTTTATTTGAGCTTGTCACAACATAGGATTGTGACGCCAAGGTTGTGAAGCTCTGCTGTAGTCAGAGTTAGACACCACTGTCATGTTCATGAATGGACTTGTTGGCTTTTATTTTTAATTTAATTCATCATTTTAATTTTTCCTAATAATAATTGTGCATTTCTTTATCATCAGATTTCTCTTCTGAAGCTTGTATCTGAATGTTTTGCATAGGATAGTCTCATCAGACAGCACACCTGCAACATCCAGGACTCGTGGCACACAGGTTTTCATCAGTCTGCCAGGTAACAAGTCATGCTTACCAAAGGTACCAGGTTGCTATAATAACCACTTCTGAGGAAGAATTACAAAGTGTATTTTTAAAAGTGTAATTAAGTTTAAGAAACGTAAAAGGTCAAATTAAAGTAGATTTGTTTTGATGTGTTAACGTACTAGAGCACACCGGTAGTCTTTGATTAGATTTGTTTTGTATTTGATTACTCTACCAAAGTTAATATATTTTAAATGTACTGAATTGGAACTTCATCATTACAGTTGTGTGATGATTACAAAAATATTTAAATACATGACACAAATTTCAGTACTAATGACCTTAAATTTTATGTTGGTTTACCATAAATGCTCTGTTTTTTCCCCCCGTCTCCCGCCCCCCCAGTACTATTCAGCCGTCGGTACATTTTACATTAATTCAAAGACAATAGAAATAATTATGAAATTACATTTAAAAATATACATAAGTCCTACTTAAGTTGTCAAAAAGCACTAACTGCATTTAAATTTAAACATAAAAGTTAAGTGCCTGAAAACATTAAATTCAGTTTGCACTTTTAAAGTATATAATTTCCATAATAAGTATTCTTTTTAATAGTAAGCTAAAGTGTACTTTTTTCCTCGCAAGGGCTTATTTTATTGATCCATTTCCACCCCTAAATACAATGCAAAAACAAAATGAACTGTGATGTGTCAGTCAGGCTATTGTCTGAGTAAGTGGTTCTTGGCCAAAATATTCTGAAAAGTGGACCAGACTAAATACCACACTACTAGGAAGACAGCATCCTATATTTCATTGTATACCCCTCCGCCGTCTCAGACAACAGTCTTCACTGCTGTGGCTCATTTGAGCATGATACAGAAAGAGAGAGAAAGGTTGTGAGAACACACAGAGACAGAAAAATTCCTCCTCTGATCCAAACATACTCAGTCGGCTGGATCTCATTTGCATTCATTATTCAAAAAGATGTTCCTTTTAGAGGAATATGTAAATATAAGCTCTAGTAGAGCCAGAAACATGCCTGAGCTCTGTTTGCTCTATAAGTAGAGCACTTCTCCGGCTGCATTAATCAGCTAGGTTACACCAGCGGTGCTTCTCGACTGGTATGTCGTGACCGAGGAATGGGTCACAGGTCTGATTGCGTCTCGGACAGCAGAGAAAAACAATAGCATATCATATCATCTTATCATAGCAAAATAAATAGGTTTTAAAAAGAGGACAAAATGCTTTTCACAGTTTACAAAATTATCTGTTCCTTGTTAAAAGCTTTGGTAGATACCAACATGTACACCAGGGATGGGCAACTTTGATAGTGACGAGGGCCAGCATTTTTTCTCCTTTAAGGGGCCAGATTACTAATCCACGTCCACACACCTTTTACACCGTCTTACTCAATTTCCTTTTTATTGAAGGAAATGAAAGTATAACTAATGTAATTTGCTGTAACTAAAGATTTGTATTAAATATAAAACTTGTGCAGTTATGCTAACTTTTTTTTTTTTTTTTTTTTTCAGAAGGAAAACTTTGTTGGTCAGTGGACCAGAAATATTACCGCTCCGGAAAAGCCAATGTTAAACATTTCACCATGCATTGTCTGTAAATTTGCAACAAACAAATATACAGAGGTCCTTTTTTTTTTATCAGTAGCATACAGAACATTCTCAAAACAACCTAAAGGGACAGTTAAAAAGGGCTTAATTTTTAAAAAATGTTATTCCAAATGGTACCATAAAATAACCTGGTATCTGCAGTATTTTTAAAATCAAATTTAAGACCTTTTAAAGACCTTTTTAATATCGTGCAATTTCACATTTCAGCCTTTAAAACAGCTTTTAAGAAAGCGGAGAGTCAAAAATATCATCCTCTTATATAATTTAAAACAATTAGTATCAATTAAGTATTCTAGTATTTAATAACTTATAAATGGATCCTTAGTGTCTTAATTGTTATAGATTTTCTATAGTCTTATGCAGTTAGCTTTTTGTCGATCCACTGGTCTCAAATTGTTAAAATATGGTAGCCAAAACTAATAGCAGTGGGCTTTTGAAGCGATAATTTGCCAAAGCAAATTCGTTAGTTTCACATCGGAACTGGCATATAGTGGGTTTCCCGGTAGCGCCAGGTACACAAAAGCCCCGGATCTGCATCTCTCAAGTTATCAGTCGGAAATCTTTTTCACAAGCCTGTTTGGAAGTTAATCGTCATATTAATCATATCGCAATTCTTGTCTTCCGCTTACACTCATCTAAGACATCTTAAATTTTAGACAGCCCCTTTTTGAGACCATTTAAGAGTTTAGAACATGAGCATAAATTATTTAAACAATGTTAACTTGAGTACGTTTGAAGCGCACCAACGGAAACCCTAATAAGAAGATAGTCCAGTGCAAACATTTCAGTCATGCATTTGGCAAAAAGCTTTTGTTACTATGAATTTGACCTTTGAAATTTGAGGCAAGTGCAACTCTGGCATCCCCGTTTTTTTGTGAGCAGTGGTGTGATGGCGATTTAAATAAAAATACAGATTTCCAAACAATCCAAACATATCGGTATCCCCTTGAACTTGTTAAAAGATCATCTGTTTACCATCTTGACTTGAAAATACTGTTTTCATGGTCAGTTTTTCATTTATTATTTGCTAATGTTAATGAATGTTTACATTAGAGTGCACATCTACTACGCTGAAATTAATAGGGGAGCGGCTGGAAACTAGCAACCTCTCCAGGATGGAGATAGTATTAACATCATAAACTGAAAGCAATCTTTACACAACTTGCTTTTCAAATGTTTTAAAATTGATCATCCTCGCAGGTCTTTAATATCGCACTCCTCACACCAATGACCTGGGGCTAGTCCTCTTGATCTCCCTTTCTTGTTTCTCCCCCCCCCTTCTCACTTTATAAAGTTGGTCACCCACTGTTGCTTCCAGTCATGACACCCTCTTCTTTTGCGTCCTCCCTTCGTTTACAGCTCGTTACTTAGCCTCTCTCCGATTATCTTATCTATATCGCCTCAAAAATCGGGACCAAAACCACAAAAGAAAATTGTGATTGTGAATGCTCCTATTCAGCCTGTAATATTCTATTCTCAGGGCATTTTTGTTTGCTTTTGCACAATAAAAAAAAGAGGTCATCAAAATGTAAAACCTGGATCTTGATGTAAACCCTCTTGCGAAACACTGCACTCTTTCTGTCAATGAAAGATGCTTAGATTTCTATCAAAGCTAGAAATATAAACTATGGTTTTCTTTGTGGGGTTCCATTTTTATGATACACTGTACATCAGTGTGACAGCAGATCAAAGGAAGGTAGGTGAGGATAAAAAAAAAGTTAAATTTTTCAATGTTTTCACTTGAGATGTTGCCATGGGAACTGGTCAAAAACCGTGAAATCACCCATCCAGAACTAGCTTTGCCTACGGAGGGGTTCTGGGTAGAGGATCTGTCATCTACAAACCGCAACAGTGTGCTGGAATATCACACTGAGGATTGAGTAGAACAAATATCAACTTAGCATCATATTCATGCGTATGAGTCAAACAGAATGTTTCCTTGTTACAAATATATGACCGACCCCAAAGGTATCGTTCAATAGAAACATATTTTAGTGAACAAAATGGTCTAACTCGTACAAAATAGCAGTTTTTCCCTCTTCTTGTCCCCTTTTTTTTTTTTTTTTTTCCCCCCCTCATTTTTTTCTTTTTTCCCCCTCCTTCCCCTTCATCTTCTCGTGTACCAACCGGTGATCTGCCTCACACATGAATGCGGGGCCGTCAAAATGGGTGCCGAGTCCAAACAGCTGATAAAAACAATATCCAACAAGTAATCCGCACAGTTGCAGTCCATCAATTATTTCAATTATCAATTTTTAACTTCAAGCTGTTGCTTCCAGCTAAAATACGAGTCCTTTATCCATAATATTGCTTTCCCCTACACGTGAAAAGTCCTCGGTATGAATCAGGACTTTCTCACCACGTAGAACTATGCATAGATGCTTTTCAAAGCCACCATTAATCACAAGGTGCACTACAAACACACAATCCAGGAAATACGTATTGAGCTCTCCCCCTTAACGTTTACTACCATTCACTACCCCCCTCTCTATTCTAATGTGTGATGTGCTTTCTGTGACAAACCATTTGACCCGGGCTGCTTGGTCCCTTTTATTCAAAACCTTAATTGATGACCGGTAGTCGTCGTGGTATTGACTTTTATGGCTCATTCATTGCGATGTTTTTATCAGCTGTTTGAACTCTCCTTCTGACAGGCTTCCCCACTTCCCCAATGCAGAGGATTCCATTTTTTGGTGCCCCAGGACAAATGCGCCCCCGACCCTGCAATGCTAAATTGCTTGTATGTCCTGAGGGTGAGTAATTTTCAGCAGTTTTATTTTTCTGTGAACTATTCCTTTAATAATTATTGCAATGTTCTGAGTGCTTTTAGTTCGATATTTTCACCTGTTTTATTGTCTGGCAACAAAAAACCTAAGTAGGATTGTTTAGAAAACTATAATAGTACACCTCTTCTCAAAAAGTCAAATGATTTGAGGTATCAATTATGTCCGCAGTACAAACAATGTGGGGTCAAATTCTTTCCAAAATTTCTAATCAGAAGATTACAATGAAATTACTCAATTCCAAATTCCAAAATCAAGAACAACAGCGGGAGCTCAAAGAGTTTGAGTACAGGACAGTTAGAGAGGATTCATTCTCATTCCTGCACAGAGGTGACATTCGCTCTGCACTTCAGAGAGAAAAAAAGTCAGCAATCAGTAATGTTTCACTCGGGACACTATGAGACGTTTGCTGTACACCAGGGATTTATGGACAGAACCCGTCAGAGTACATCGCCCCCGAACCCTCACGCCCTGCACTCCCCATCCATCACTACAATTATTAATATCGAATTTGGCCATGTCAGCGCTTCTAAATAAGCCACACAGCGTGCCAGTCACCCATCATCCAAACTCACACTCTCACCCTCGATTCCCAAGCAAAAAGTAAAGCTGGTCCGTCTCCCATTTTTTCGAATGTCCTCTCCTGCACTGAGCGGTTTAAAGGCATTGGGCGGTAAAGTTGGTCTCCTGAGACGATAATGTCGACCAGACAGTAGAGGGTTGTACAAAATCACAACAAATAAAATGTGTTTGCCAAATTCTCTTGAAAATTGCCCATGATTGGTTAACCGCCAGGTACAGCATAATTAATTGTCACGGTTCTCCCCCCAAGAATTCGTGGTATAATTCTTATACAAAAACCTGTCATCTCTCCCGATGTGGACATGCTCGGATACCAAACGCAATGAGTTTAATTCCACAGGACTCACAGTATGCTAATGGATGCCTTAATTTTCCTCTTTCATTGCTCAACTTAAACCAATCCTTTCATACCCTTACCGGGGTATAGGCGCGATTTCAAGGGTCACTTTCTTTTTTTGGTGTTGTCCCCGCTCTCTGCTGTATATTGCATCAGCCCCTTTTTGCAGTTCGCCCCGCTTACAGTCTCACCACCAAGAGTCTCCCTTTTTATCAACCCTGTTAAGCCCTCGCCCCGGCCCACCCTGTTGTATACGGCTTCTGTGTTTGTCTTAACACTTCCCCTTTCCCCCCCTGTTATTCATCGAGTCTCTGTCCCGGCCCGCTCTTATTGGCATCATTGGCAGCCCACCTGTGCGCCCCAGACACTGACGGTCCCCGTGTGTTGTTTTCTAGTATTTTTATTCGCCACCCCATTGCTTGTGTGGACAGCTTTTTGCCCTACGTATTGCTTAGCGGCGACGTGTTTGGTGTGTGCTGCCCACGTGTTGTAATTAGTCACCAAGAATCTCTATTTGTGTCCTTCCTGCGTCAGGTAGCTCCGCCTTTCGCCATCTTTACGTTACTTCCACATGACCCAGCAAGCATTTTCTATGGACCACCGTTGGCCGTTGGAACCCGTTTATGTGATTTTGTTAGGAGGTGATGCACCGTTTGCCCGAACCCACGTTGCCCCCCGGCCCCCCATTCGAATCAGCTATTATGGTTTTTTTGTTATTTCTGTTAAGTTTGACTATTGATGTGAAATGTGGCCCGTTTTGCGTACTGTGCTGCAGTGTGGTGGTGCGGTTTCTCGAGGCGGTTTCTCCGGGCGCATCTCCTTTTTGCTTCGTGCTCGAGAGAGAGAGCGCTCGTCTTTTCCTTTCCGACTGAGAACAGCCTCTTGTCTTTGTTGTGTAGCGCAGTATTTGCTGACTCATCCACCTCGTGATTAAATGTATGCCCCCGTATTTGACGCACCTAATGATTAATATATTCTATGATGGCTATGCGTTCCAGGGTGCAAATATTGTTATATTACATTTATCGCATTATATATATGCTTTTACCCGCCCTCGCTCCCCATGATGGTTGGTTTCCACCTGGCTTATGGCGCACTAAAGGACCAAATTCCGCCAAACTTGTTCCCCCAATGGAAAGGTCCTCTTTTTAGCCCCATTTACAGGCATCATGCGTGTATTTGATGTACTAGAAAGCACATGACTTATGTGTACCTGTTAACTTTCCGTACTATAACTGTCCGAAACATCCCTATCTTTTTATGGGGCTCTGCGCTCCGTTATGAAGTGGGTCCTTCTTACCATACTTGCGTAGCAAGCCTCAATATTACATCCCGCTGTCACACTCCCTTGTCCGCCGGTTGCCGGGCGCGCCCCTGTACCCATCCGTCATTTCAATGTGTTTTATCCTGACTATTGTCTACCGATAGCGGCAACGCAAGCTTGGTTTGTTTATAGTTATGGTTTATTCCCTAGAAGCGCTCACGCACTAGTTGTGTCTCTCGTTGTGCGTGTTTTGCTGCAGAGACACGCTATAAGCTTCCTTTTTGACATCAAATCATTTCAACCAATATTAGCTAATTCACCTAATCATAAATCCCACAAAATCCTCTTGTTACTTGTGTTGACCATGATTATATCGCCCGAGATGGCAAACAGGCTTACGTTTAGTCACTAGTAACATGGTTAATGGACTATAACGCGTTAATTTCACAATACTTTTTTATCGACATTCAGAAAATAATCGCCAAAGTTTTGCGCAAAACATTGTCATGGATAACGCACAGTGTCTGTCACGCCAGACTCTGTTCCCTTTTGGGTCTTCTGTCTTCATCTTTTTGCCCGGCACTCGAGATTAGGGTCCGGGCGCCCGTTACATTCCGACGAGGGCTTGCCGTGTTGTTCGGGCCCATCCCAATGCGCGGTACGCTGTCAATCGGAGTGTGTTGTGGTACATCGATGTGGCGACTTTGTAGAAAAGGACAGGTTGCACGAGTATTGGTGGGGACATAGAGGGACCACCCCCACCATGATAGGTATTCGATTTGCCAACTAATGGTCCTTTTGCCCCAACATTCTGTATGTCAGTTTTTTCTGTTCCTCACTAACACATCAAATATTCGATCTTTTAAATAACACCGATCCACCCCTATGTACACGGTAAGATGGTTACGGCCCGTTGGACAGTCGTATGTACTTTCAAGAGTTACCGAAGGTCTTTTGCCAGTGTGTATCTGCAATTCCTTTGTGGAACGCCGTGCGAGCTAATAATCTATGAATTATGTGAGCAAAACTATGTTACTAATCAGACATTTCATCTCCAAAATTCTTCTACGAGCACTATTAGTTTATTATGATGATACATCACCTGTTATTATGCTATGATATTGGGCACACACTTAAAATGAGATGGGTGGCAGTCTATTGAGACCCAGCCTATGTTTATTGTTCCACACTATTCAATTTGAGCACAAAGCGTGTTCACGAACACTTAAATCCACACAACTGAAATTTTGATTAGTTCAGACCACATAACCACCCATTAGTATCTAAACTGTACATGTTATCTGTGTATAAATGTGTGTTTTATTGGCTGTACTAGACTGTTAGGGGAAAATGAGTTCATGTGAACACACTACCGCCTATGAACATTGATTTCTTTCAATGCATCAGCACGGTCCATCCCTGTACTATGTGCCTTTACTCATGTGTCATTTACCCGTCTAATTAAAGTTTAGTATGGTTTAATAATGACCACATAAAATAATCATCTTTTTGTTAATCAGTTAATTAATCAGTACACTGGAAAAAAAGGACGTCTATATTAAAAATTAGGTGTAGCAAGTATGTTTCAGACTTTTCAGACCCAGTTTTTATCACGACTTTAACCTAAAAAGTGCCACTATAGGGGTGAGCCCATATTTCTTATATGCCCTCACATATTAATATCAAATATTTATTTAAACAATTGTCATTTTAACACCTAAGTCATAGTCAAATGATATTAATTAAAGGATTATTCTATAGTTTTGTCATACAAATAAAAAACAGAAGATTGGAAAGACCACTGACAAATACCTACAGAATGTGAGCAGACCCCCCCCTGATGACCAAACAGACATGATATTACACACAGCGCCAGCCAAACTTAGGGAAGATTTTAAAACGTTATTCATATCCTTTGCACCAATTTAACTGCAAAGCTTTTCCATCCTTTCTAAGATCATGATTGCAGTACATTCGGATACTTTACTGTAGCCGCATTTAAGCTACAGAGTTAGGCATGAGGAGCCCTAATCATGGCGATTTCGACAGATGTACCCCAACAGAAGAAATTTCGTGCGTGCTTCGCTAACTGGCTATGACCATTTGGTCCTGGTTAAGTCGAGGCCAGCAAGTGGACTGTTCCGTCCCGCTGTCTCCATTACAAAGTGCCCCCTCAGCATAAAGACCCCTTTTTTTTGTGATCCCCAGTTCAACGTATCAGAGTATTGTTATTCTAGCACTTAATGAAAGTTTGTCCTGAAACAGTCTGCCGTTATTGAGCCACAAACCCTCCAAGATTTGCTTACAAATAGAATGGCAGGACTTTTCTAGTGTCCCTCCTCTCTATCACGCCCGCGCAGCTCTCTGGCATATGATGTTATGTTCCCGGGAAGCTAATCAGCTCAATCACGTCCCATATATTTAGTTCCTCCGAGAGCGAGAACCCCTCATTAAGACTATATACCTTATCTTAGGAATAATTATAAACCATTGCGTGTAAACAATAAAGTCTAGAAGTTTTAATCACTGTAAATGGCGCAGACAAGCCTCGATTGCCTTATAATTAGAGCAGATGCCAACACAGTGTCATTGTTTAGACGCTCACGGTAGCAAACTGTTGACTTTGGGGACAGTTGAGACGAGTATCCGCCACAGAATTAATTACTCTGGCAAACTATCAGATACATTAGTCAAATGTTTGATTTCCTGTCCTGTCATTCTAATTAAGGTTGTAGCCCATATGTCTTATATTTAATTTGAAATGTGAGGGCCTGCCAAAACACCTTTTCTCTGCGCTAGACCAGATGTTAGGCAATGCGCTGGTATATGCCCTCTTATTTTTTTTTTTGACAATTTATATTACTGTACTTGAGTTGTACGAGTAGAAATGTGTATGTATTGAACTGGGACATACTTTCTTTTTTATATTTTATACTCCATGCAACAACACAATTGAGCCAATCAGTGACACAAGCCTCTTCAGAATGCATAGCGCCCCTAATGTACTGTATGGACCTACTGCCCGTTGTTGTCTTCTGAGTGATAATGCCTAGCGACATTACTCCCAGATGAACCCAATAAAATACACAAGGGACCCGTAAGGGCTTTTAGCAGTGGAGTACCCAAACAGCTCTGTAGGTGCATGAGAATCGAATGCAATCCGATTCATATCGATTAGTACCACGTATAAGCCTTCAGAGACTATCTGGGATGTGGTTTTGCCGAATTCAGTTTCCGATAATGCGACTACATATGTGGAATAAGTGATAACTAGTAGTTATATACACAGATCGTGTGTCAGGATTAATAAACATATATGGAACGTCTTGTATAATGTGTACACATCACCAACTGTTTGATTTACCAGCAATCTTCAAAATATATGCTTGGTGCAACATAAGGAAAGAAATAGAAGCACAGGGTTTGGACGACTTAAACGAGATAAATCGTGTGTTATTTAGAATTTTCATTTTTGGGGTGTAACTATCCCTTTAAGCGGTAATACTAGTGGTACCGCTTTTGCCCTACCCAAATGGTACCCCTATTTGGCCCTTTTTCTGCTCGGAGCAATTGTGATGATGTGTGGGGAGATTCCTGGCTCTGAAATTGCTACCGCTAGTCCGCCCGTCTATCCTGTTTCAGTTATATGTGTCGCAAGTCGCCTACGTTGAAGTGGGTTACTTCCCATCCATATATCGCATATTTAAGCATTGCCTGCTTTGCCAGTACTTTTAATTGATGATAACAAAGTCGCAGATTCAGAATTATATGACTTGTATTGACAGCTATCAAACAGGTAAATGGCCGTTCTGGCCACTGTTAATGCTGGAAGTGACCTACCGACCAGCTGTAAGCGCTCTTCTGGATAACAGTCATGCCCGAGGCCCAGCGCGCTTCAGCGCCCGGTGAAGCATGCACATCATCCTCATATTTACAGTTTCAGCCACAATATAATCCTTTTATGACTAAACATCCGAAGGTAATTTAAAAGAAAGAGTACAACTTTACAAGTCGTATCCTGTCTCATGTAATCACTCAATAAGTGTTTCCAGCTCCCAAACGATTTCGTTCAATATAACGGCTTGTTTTGTTTAATATCAATGTTCCCACACTAACGTCACACCCCCCCCCCGTTACTCCTCAGAATAACCTATCTATGAGTGACCAGAACTATAGTCAGAACGAAAAAGAAACTGTCAGAGAAGTTTGGCATTATGCCCAAGTACAAATATGCACACATATACCATCATGTCTATGTGATCATTTTACTGTTTCTACAATGTTCAGCTTCATGGTAACACTGAAATCCTCAAGTGTTTTTCTATGACAGCCCAACCATTAAATGTTTTCTAAAAAAAATGAAAAAACAACATAATGAGATATGAAGTAGAAATATTATTATAATTAAAATATTTGACCTTCAATATTATAGTAAGGTTTGTACACTGACTTCATTGTATATTTTACGATAGTTGAGATTTTATCTTTCCTTTGAGCACAAATCTTGTCATTAGCTACTTCTTATTGTAATCTGATGATGCATGTATAATTAATTAGCAACACCACTAGATATTGAGTCGAATCGTTACTGATTGCCGTAAGCAAATAGCAATCGCAAGCTTGCTGAATGAGATCGATCGAATGGAATATTTGTCTCCACCAAACCCGTAGACTCTTACTAATATCATTATTTTTATTTTTATATATAGCCCTATATATGCTTTTTTTCCACTATGGAAAATTAAAATGTCCAGAAACATTTGTTTGTCACTATAATATTATAGTAGTATATATATTATTTTTCTTTCTTCCCCCTTAATATATCTCTATATACCCTAATTATATATATAGAAATATTTTGAAAATATATTTTTTAAAATTTAACATATATATTTAAGATCTGAAAATCTTGCCCCCTCCAACTCGTTGATACAACCAATACATTACATACCCATTTGTGTGTATTAAGAATTGGTTTTTTACTCCGCAAGGAAATACTAGTACTTTCAAGTGTTCCATACTAAATTATTTACATATATGAATCAATGATAAAACAAATCAATTAAATAGAAATCTAGCTACGCTACTCCATTGTATTTAGCCTAAATGTAGGATAATGCTAAGCATGGAAATGATTTCTGCAGTCTTAAAAAAGCTCTAAAATCTTGTGTATGGCCGGAGTAGAAAACATAAATAGTATAATATTCAATGTCAAAAATGGATTTAATTATCTTCACCATATCTTCACAACGTATATTAAAACATTTAAATATTACTTTGGAACATTATTTTTTATATTTTCAATTTCAAAAATGTATTTAATTAATCTTCACTCATATTTTAGAACGTATATTAAAACATTTTTAAATATATTTTGGCCATATTTTTTAACAGTATGAGTAATATTATATTTATGCTTACATAGCTTACTCGGTAAGCCTCGACATTCTTGTAATTTTCTTTCTATATTTCCTCAAAAAAAATATTGTTTATATTTTAATTCAAAATCACTATCAGAGTCATTGTCTTCATCATTGTTGAAATAAATAAATACATACATAAACAGACATTTTCAGTAATTTTAAGATTAACACTGCCAAAAACTATAACATTAGTCCATGTGAAATGTGTTAAATGACTCGGGATCAGTTGAGATTTTCAATTATAGTAGAGATGTACATTCAAAGGCTTCAGTATGAAGCAGTAGCTGGTCTTCAGGGGAAAGCTGAAGTGTGTGAAGCACAGCGGCTCATCAGAGGTTCATGGCAGGTCTGTCAGCCTGCATTATGACAGTTTGAGGACCCACACACATTGCGCTGATGCTTTTTGTATTTTATGTTTATGAAAAATTGTCCCCTGACATTGCCTATAATGAGCATGTCTAGCAGTTTCTAAAGTACGTTTGTCAGCTTTGAGAGCCTGGAACTGAAGAACTGCCTACTGCAAAAACGAAATGAAATCTCATTAGAAAGTGTATCACTTGTAAAATACAGGCCAAATTATAAAGTGCCTTTTCAACAGTTTGTAGTAAGTGTTGTCGTTTCCAATATCCTACACTCTTGTGCACTAATTTCAGATTTATGGTTGAGAATATAAAAGGAAAAATTATGAATATTGTGTATATTAGTGGCATTGTTCTTTTTCATTATAAACTAATAGTTGGATTTCATTTTTGGGTGAGCGGTTTCTTTAGTATTATCAAAACATCATTTAACAACTTGTTTAGTGGCTTCAAAATCCACACAAAAAAATGCATCATTCATAACACAAACTTTTATTTTCAAACAATTTGTTACATCATCACTTACAACTACCAAAAAAATACTTCATTCTAAATCTTTATTTGTGGACAGGTTTCAGAAGAGCAGCTTCACATAAAACCATATAACAGGCCCCAAAAGGAACAGGTAGAAAAATTAGGCTGGATTATTATTAACATGCAAAATACAATCATGCATCTGGCCCTGCATCTGCGAAAAAAAAGAACAGAAAAAGAAAGCCTGAATGTCCACAGATAATCGAATTCAAATAGCTATTAATTCTCTAAGATCCAAAATGCTTTACAATGTAAGAACGTTACGAAATTTAGCAAAATCTCAATAAACCTTTATATAAAAGAAAACAACAGATAATCCAACTATTCTTCAGATAATCCCAGTCATCATGCTTACATCAGTAGGACTTTTTGAGTTTTTGCTTTCTTCATAGTTGTAAGTCTATACATGTATACATGTACATAATAGGAACGGTAGCATTGCAACACCTACGCAAGCCTCACAGGCTATGCATGCAAACAAAACAAAGTAGAACAGATTAGGTTTCAAATTCACAGAAACGTGCTAGTTTTTGTAATGAGCAATAGCTCCGCGCTTCAGTGGCCAAACGTCCTGGAAGACTCATACTCGCTGGGGCACTTGGGCTTGATCCCCTTGCTGTTGTAATAGTCCACCACCTGGTTTGGGACTTCAGCTAAGACAGTTTTTGCCAAAGCAGCAGGAGAGGCCTGAGAAGTAGTAGAAGGACAGAAACAAACAGTGAATCAAACATTTGCAGGGCCATTTATCCATTTCGCCATCTGGTCCAGTTTGCCATTCCTGCGCTAATGATGTGTGAAGGTACTGTACTTGCAGAAACCAACACGCATGGTGATGAAAAGCATCCTAAAACTTGAGCAAAAGTGACTCATGTGACTCAAAGTTGCCTCGAGGAGCTTAGAGGAAATCAGAGGATAGCCACATCAAACCCCTCCAACCCCCGCTGGCCAATTAGATGGAGGAGAGGAGATTCTCAGATAAGGAGACACAGCTGAGATGGTCTTGTTTGTCAGGGGCTATCAATAAAGTACTTGTCTAGAAAGAATCAAGTCTTGGCACATTTCCCAAGAGGATCCAATAAACCGTCACTTGGGCTGATATGGACACTCTGTCACATTTAGAGGCATGCCATGCCAAATGTATAGATTTATTCATTATGCGTTCTACATGTTGACTTGTATAAACAGTTTAATATTGATATAAGTTTAGCTACTAAAAATACAATGAGTAAAGCTGAAATAAAAAAATAAAACAAATAGAATTTTTTTTTAAATCACAAAAACGTAATAAAAATACAAAAATAAGCTATTAAAACTAAAATAATAATGAAAACTGAAAATGTACAAATAAAAGCTCATTTAAAATATTAATAAATAAAATAATAGTATGTAAATCACTGACTAAATTAAATACACTTAATAAAAAATTGTTAAAGGGGTCATATGATGCGATTTAATTTTCCTTCTCTTTGGAGTTGTTACAAGCTCTTGGTGCATAAAAAAGATCTGTAAGTGCAAAGACTAAAGTTTCAAACCCAAAGAGATATTCTTTATGAAAGTTAAAAATCAACCACACCTAAAACGGCTCGTTCTAACACACACACACATGTCTACGTCACTATGTGGAAAATTAGCATAATGCCGCCCAAATGTGCACGCAAAGAAAGGCGGCGTGGTTTCAGGAACGCAGTTAGTGTTGATGCAGCCATGTCAGGGAGACGCTGTGTTTCAGTGCAAAAGCAAAAGTGTGTGTGTGTGTGTGTGTGTGTGAGTGAGTGGAAAAAGGGTCACATCACAGTAGAGTCAGAGTAGAGTCACAAGAGAGTGAACTGCCTGTCAGAAATCAAAGCACGTCAGCTGTCTTAACCGCGGCGTGTGTACTGCATCATCACTGTGTCTTGTCACGTGGACTCTGTTGCCTTTCAGGCTGGAACTGATGGTAAAACTAACGACATTATTAACTGTCTTGATATTTACTTTGAAAGCTGAAGCTGCGATTATGGTAATCCGACGCGTGCTTGTGGTGTTCGGCCAATCACTATGCACTGGGTCCGCTGGCAAATCAGAGCAGACTGCGCTTGTCAAAGGAGGGGCTTTTGTTGAAAACTATGTTTTTGAGAGAGGCGGGGCATAGAGGACCTACAATATGTACAGTATTTGAAAAATAATGTGAACATTAAAGCATGCCAACATATTCTTTTACACCAAATACACAAAATAATGATCTTTAAAATAGCATCATAGGACCCCTAAATGTCAAATATCATGTTTTCATATGTTATATATATTAGATCAACTATATCGAAGAAAATTAATCTGATAGCTAGTTTTAAATGCATTAAAAATCTGTCTCTGCCCCTTAAAATTAGCATTTAAGCCTGTTCCATCTTAGAGGTCTTGACATTGTTTATAAAAACTGATTATTTTTTTCAGTTTAAAATGAGTGTTTTCTATTTTCATATATTTTCCAAGTGTAATTTATTCATGTGATGTAAAGCTGAATTTTCAGCATCATTACTACATACTTCAGTGTCACATGATCCCCATGATTACTTGCTGTTTTTATTTGGTGCTCAAGAAACGTTTTATTATTATCAATGTTGAAAAGAGTTGTGCTGCTTAATATTTTTGAGGAAATGCAAAAAATTTTCCAGATTCTTCAATGAATAGAATGTTCAAAAGAACAGCATTTATTTTAAATATAATTTTTATATAACAGTATAAATGTTTTTACTGTCATGTTTGATCAATTTAATCTTTGCTTAATAAAAGTATTAATTTCTTTCAGGAAAAAAAATACCTCAGAATCAAGAACCTTCCTCAGACAACCTCTCGGCTCTTTATTAAAAACACAACCTTCTATTAACAGCAAAAATTGTGGGGTTTGTCGCACTCTAGTTAACCCACTCTGCATTCTGTGGTTTGTTTTCCACCAGGGACCAGCAGTAGATGTGGTAATTAATGGAGCAGTCAAGCTAAAGGTTATTAGATTGCTCCGAGTCCGGGTGGGAAATGTGAGACGGGGAGCGCGGAGGAAGGAGCGAGTAATTAACCAGGAGAGATTCTCCTTAGAGGTACTTCAGACATTATAAAGATGCAGAATGAAAACCACTGCATAGCCATGCATTGATTAAAGGTCATGATCTACAGTTCAGCTGCATGTATCATTTTAACTTTTTAAAGGGAGCTCAAACGTGGGTTATAAAAAGATCTATGAGGCTCTGAAACTTACAACTAAATAGACATGATAAACATATGTTGTGCCCCTGATTTCAACCTTGTTTCTGGCCATAAATTATAATTCAAACCATTCTGAAGGACATCACCACCACACTGGACCTTTTGTTGACTTCAGCGTCCAATTACTTTTCTTTTTATAAAGCATAAGAGGCACAAATATTTTGCTGTCAAAATGATTAGATATGGAAAATTAATTTGACATTAAAATAGTTTTAATTTCATCAAATGTCAGTATCAGTGTTGTTATTGTTAACTAAAACCATAAAAAACATTTTTGTTTATTAAAATAAAGCTGAAATAAAATAAAATGTAAATATTAGCTAAGACTTAAAAACCTAAATCAAAATGAGAAAAGCTGCAACTAACTGAAAACTTTGACGTACGTTTTCAATTAGTTTGAATTAGCTGCAAAAAACACGTCTAACTGAAATAAAATTTAAAGCTAAACAAATATTTAAAAAATAAAACTAACAAAAGTGACAAAATGACCACCCCTCACATTTTTGTAAATATTTTATTATATCTTTTCATGTGACAACACTGAAGAAATTACACTTTGCTACAATGTAAAGTAGTGAGTGTACAGCTTGTATAACAGTGTACATTTGCTGTCCCCTCAAAATAACGCAACACACAGCCATTAATGTCTAAACTACTGGCCACAAAAGTGAGTACACCCCTAAGTGAAAATGTCCAAATTGGGCCCAAAGTGTCAATATTTTGTGCGCCCACCATTATTTTCCAGCACTGCCTTAACCTTCTTGGGCATGGAGTTCACCAGAGCTCACAAGTTGCCACTGGAGTCCTCTTCCACTCATCACACATCACGGAGCTGGTGGATGTTAGAGACCTTGCGCTTCTCCACCTTCCGTTTGAGGATGCCCCACAGACGCTCAATAGGGTTTAGGTCTGGAGACATTGCTTGGCCAATCCATAACCTACCCTCAGGTGTGTTTGGGGTCGTATCATGTTGAATACTGCCTGCGGCCCAGTAAACGAAGGGAGGGGATCATGCTCCGCTTCAGTATGTCACAGTACATGTTGGCAATCATGGTTCCCTCAATGAACTGTAGCACCCCAGTGCCGGCAGCACTCATGCAGCCCCAGACCATGACACTCACACCACCATGCTTGACTGTAGGCAAGACACACTTGTCTTTGTACTCTTCACCTGGTTGCCACCACACACGCTTGACACCATCTGAACCAAATAAGATTATCTTGGTCTCATCAGACCACAGGACATGGTTACAGTAATCCATGTCCTTAGTCTGCTTGTCTTCAGCAAACTGTTTGCGGGCTTTCTTGTGCATCATCTTTAGAAGAGGCTTCCTTCTGGGATGACAGACATGCAGACCAATTTGATGCAGTGTGAGGCATATGGTCTGAGCACTGACAGGCAGACCCCCCACCCCTTCCACCTCTGCAGCAATGCTGGCAGCACTAATACGTCTATTTCCCAAACACAACCTATGGATATGACGCTGAGCACGTGCACTAAACTTCTTTGGTCGACCATGGCGAGGTCTGTTCTGAGTGGAACCTGTCCTGTTTAAACCGCTGTATGGTCTTGGCCACCGTGCTGCCAAGCTCAGTTTCAGGGTCTTGGCATCTTCTTATAGCCTACGCCATCTTTATGTAGAGCAACAATTATTTTTTTCAGATCCTCAGAGAGTTCTGTGCCATGTTGAACTTCCAGTGACCAGTATGAGAGAGTGAGAGCGATAACACCAAATTTAAAACACCTGCTCCCCATTCACACCTGAGAACTTGTAACACTAATGAGTCACATGACACGGGGAGAGGGGGGAAAAGGAAATTGGGTCCAAATTTGGACATTTTCACTTAGGGGTTTACTCACTTTTGTGGCCAGCGGTTTAGACATTTCTCATAGGACACATTTCCTCAGTGTTGTCACATGAAAAGATATAAGAAAATATTTACAAAAATGTGAGGGGTGTACACACTTCTGTGGATACTGTGTATATATATATTATATATAATATATATATATATAAATAAGAATCATTCAACAATAAAAAAATACTACAATACTATTTAAATAATACTTGGTCTTCTCGACTGTGTCCAACAACTAAAGTAAAAAAAATTCATAATTTTGCAATCTTTTTTTGATCTTTACAATGTGACACCCAATAACTACCATAATTTGGACCCTATTCATTTATTCATTCAGTCATTTTATACATTTGTTTATTTTGCTATTTTTATACATATACATTTGCTTTTTTATCAGGGTCTATTTTGTATTTATAATGTGACCGTGTAAACTCACATGTTTGAAGTTACGGAACGGCACAAACTGTACGATGTCACGCAACACTGGTTCCCCTTTAGGCGAACGAAGGATTCCGTCATCACCGTCCAGCATCTCCATGTCAGTGAAATCTGCGTTTCCAACTCCCACGATGATGACAGACATGGGCAGGTGAGAGGCGTGGACGATGGCCTCTCTAGTGTCTGCCATATCTGTGATCACACCATCCGTCAGGATGAGCAGGATGAAGTATTGCTGCATCGAGGCAAGAAAAGAGACACTTTAGAACAAGAGAAACTTTAGAGATGAACAGTGATGGAATAGAAACACACTCACCATGGCCTCTTTGGTGTGCATTTCCTCTGAGGCAAAGTTGGCCACTTTCTGGATGATAGGGGCAATGTTTGTGGGACCATACAACTGGATCTTAGGAAGGCAATTCTGGTAGGCCTCTACTACACCCTGGATACCTACAAAGTTTAAAAGGGTAGATCTGGAGCTGTTTGAAGGTATAGACTACTCACTAATAAAATACCAGGGTCATTATTAACAACTAAAACAAAAATCATAAAAAAATAATAATAATAAAAACCCGAAAAAACTTGTTCATTACTTTAAATAAAACAAAATATAAATAAAACTTTTATAAATTATTTCATTTCAGATAGTTGCAAAGGCAACATTTCTCATTTTTGTTTAGTTTAAGTTGAAGAACTAAAGTAACCTAAAATCATTTAAAAACAAACTTAAACGTATTTATTTTATTTCAGATGCCAAAGCAACATTTATCATTTTAAGTGCAAGTACTAAATAAACTAAAATTAAAAATGACTGATAAACTGTTAAAAATGACAACAAAATTACTAAAATAAAAATAAAACATTCAAAATGTTAACAAAACAACCTCAACCCCTAGCCTACCTACACAATGATACTAAAATAATACTAAAATAATTTTATCTCTTATACGTAATCATTAATTTGATTTATTTCATGTATTTTTCTTTTTTTAATGCTTAGAGATTCTGCATGGGGTATGTAAACTTACGAGCATTGTATTTAAAGGACTGGAATGAGTGTCAGTGTAGGCTCAATCTCTGCAATGAAGCAGTAATTCTGTTTACTGACTCACTGAGCATGAATCTTAAGGTCAGCCTGTCTTTCCTCACCACGTCTCCAACTGTTTCATTTAATTAACACCTGTGAGCTTGAACACGCACAAACAGATTCAAAGGTGAAAACATGTCATGCTGTGTGGAAGCAGAATTAAGATGCGAAGCCTTTCAAAGAGGTGGTCAATGGATGTAATCGCTTCAGTGGCTTCCCCGCAAAGAGGAATCAAAGAGACACTCTGGACCTTAATAGACTCTTCAACTCTGACAGACATACTGCACTGTCTCTTTAAAGGAAAAGTCATGCTGATGACATTAAAAAGCTTGAATTAACCTACTGCTGATGTCCTTTCATCATAACACCTTCAAAGTCTTCATGCATCGTCAGTCACATTTGGCCAGTTCACACTGCTGCTGTGAGAATGTCTCACCATGTGCCCTTGTGTCTGCCTGTGATGTTGGCACTATGAATGAAAATTCATCACCTTCCGCAAATAGAAATCTGTAAACGTTGTTAGTTGTGATATCACATTGGGAGTTCCACCTAGGATTCATTGACTGACTGAGATGTGAACCGTCCCACAACTACATAAATTCTATACAGGTGCATCTCAATAAATTAGAATGTCGTGGAAAAGTTCATTTATTTCAGTAATTCAACTCAAATTGTGAAACTCGTGTATTAAATAAATTCAATGCACATGACTGAAGTAGTTTAAGTCTTTGGTTCTTTTAATTGTGAAATGATTTTGGCTCACATTTAACAAAAAACCACACCAATTCACTTCTCAACAAATTAGAATATGGTGACATTGCCAATCAGCTAATCAACTCAAAACACCTGCAAAAGTTTCCTGAGCTTTTCAAAATGGTCTCTCAGTTTGGTTCACTTAGGCTACACAATCATGGGGAAGACTGACAGTTGTCCAGAAGACAATCATTGACACCCTTCACAAGGAGGGTAAGCCACAAACATTCATTGCCAAAGAAGCTGGCTGTTCACAGAGTGCTGTATCCAAGCATGCTAACAGAAAGTTGAGTAGAAGGAAAAAGTGTGGAAGAAAAAGATGCACAACCAACCGAGAGAACCGCAGCCTTATGAGGAAAATCGATTCAAGAATTTGAGTGAACTTCACAAGGAATGGACTGAGGCTGGGGTCAAGGCATCAAGAGCCACCAAAACAGACGTGTCAAGGAATTTGGCTACAATCGTCGTATTCCTCTTGTTAAGCCACTCATGAACCACAGACAACGTCAGAGGCGTCTTACCTGGGATAAGGAGAAGAAGAACTGGACTGTTGCCCAGTGTCCAAAAAGTCCTCTTTTCAGATGAGAGCAAAAGTTTTGTATTTCATTTGGAAACCAAGGTTCTAGAGTCTGGAGGAAAGGTGGAGAAGCTCATAACCCAAGTTGCTTAAAGTCCAGTGTTAAGTTCCCACAGTCTGTGATGATTTGGGGTGCAATGTCATCAGCTGGTGTTGGTCCATTGTGTTTTTTGAAAACCAAACTCACTGCACCCATTTACCAAGACATTTCGGAGCACTTCATGCTTCCTTCTGCTGAAAAGCTTTATGCAGATGCTGATTTCATTTTCCAGCAGGATTTGGCACCTGCCACACTGCCAAAAACACCAAAAGTTGGATAAATGACCATGGTGTTGGTGTGCTTGACTGGCCAGCAAACTCACCAGACCTGAACCCCATAGAGAATCTATGGGGTATTGTCAAGAGGAAAATGAGAAACAAGAGACCAAAAATGCAGATGAGCTGAAGTGCCACTTTCAAAGAAACCTGGGCTGCCATACCACCTCAGCAGTGCCACAAAAAAATTACCTCCATGCCACGCCGAATTGATGCAATAATTCATGCAAAAGGAGCCCCTACCAACTATTGAGTACATGTACAGTAAATTAAAATACTTTCCAGAAGCCCAACAATTCACAAAAATTATGAAGTATTCTTATTTCATATTTCTTATGAAGTATTCTAATTTGTTCAGATAGTGAATTAGTGGGGTTTTGTTAAATGTGAGCCAAAATCATCACAATTAAAAGAACCAAAGACTTAAACTACTTCAGTCTGTGTGCAATGAATTTATTTAATACACGAGTTTCACAATTTGAGTTGAATTACTGAAATAAATGAACTTTTCCACGACATTCTAATTTATTGAGATGCACCTGTATATATATTTCTATATAACTAAAGATTTATTTTGCAAATAAATGCTGTTCTTTTGAAACTTTATATTCATCAATGAATCCTGAAAAAAAGTATTACAGTTTCCACAAAATATTAAGCAGCACAAATGTTTTCAACTGTCATGAGAATAAGAAATGTTTCTTGAGCAGGAAGTCAGCATATTAGAATTATTTCTGAAGGATCACGTGACACTAACGACTGGGATATTTGTCATCACAGAAATTAAATACATTTTAAAATATATTAAAACAGAAAAATATTTTTATTGAACTGTCTCACAATATTATTGTTTTTTGCTCTATTTTGATCAAATAAATGAAGCCTGATAAGTTGTAGCGTCTGCGTAGGATCAGCATGAGCGTTGGCACCCCCTGTTTAGGGACAACACACGGACCCCCACTTTTAGCCTTTTGTGTTACTATTTTTTTTTTGCATATAATTATTCAGTCTCTGGTCACGAAGATGTTCCGTTTGTATAGGGGTTTTAAATTCCGCCAGGATGGTTCTTCACCGACAAGAAGTTCGACCCACGCCACCACCCCCCCACCCCCCCAATCTCACTGCACTTCCTCAATCTGAATTAAAACACGTTTAAAGAGTGTAAACTTACCACATAGACCCCCTCGCGCGCTGACGCAGGCCAAGCAAATTACTAAGCACACACACACACAAAATAACACACACACACACATAAAGAATTTCTTTATTTTAGACTATATAATCAGTTATAATTGTATCTGGGTAATGCATGTGTTGGTACTTCCCCTGTTAGATTAGATGCGTTACCACTCGTTATTTGTATTAGTTAAACCCTAAACACTGATATTCAGGTGTATCTATGTATCTTTGGTTTAATCAATTCTAAATGTTTGTTTCTTGGTATCAATATTACCTGTTTTTCATTCCTCGGACAATGAAGTACAGTATGTGATTGTGAAACGCATCATATGACCCGTACGAATTTTGGGTTAAAACTACGGATATTCCAGACTGGCCATAAAACATGCAAATGGGCCATAAACAAGAGACAAAGAAAGTTCTCCCGCTCAAAAATCCATGCCTCTCATTGGCCAGTACACACAGAATAGAAATTCTCAAAAGCGATCAGCCCGGAATAAACTTTGCTCAGAAAACTACTTCTTCGTTTGAGACAACACCTTTCAAGACACTCAAGATCTTCCTCTTGAGTTTTATTATCCGGCAGTTTTTATCTTCAAGTAACATTATTCGCTGTGGACTTTTCCTTCAGAAGAACCAGAAGTAAAAAACTTCCAGCTGACTCCTCACAAACTCATCAAAAGAACTCCGTTATCTACCGCATCCGGACTCTTCTTCAGCGATCGAAAAACCAATACAAGTAACCGCTTAAAATTATTCAGATGCGTGTTTAAGGTTCAGACCCTTTTTAAGGTGATTTTGGATTCTCTGATGATTTTCAAAAGTTGTGGTTAAGTGATGTGAAATACTACCATTCTTTTTCTTTCCTCTCTCATTTTCTTACTTTGCTTCATTCTGTATATACTTTGAGGTTAGTTATATGTTAGATATAGTCATTTATTAAATCCATGTTTCACAATGGCGTGTCTCTGTTTACTGCCTCACAGTTCCAAGTCAATGAAAGTTTGAACCCTTGATACATTTTGCTAAGATTACTGCTAGTACGGTACAAAGAAGGACGTGTATTGTTCCGTGGTCAAAAAAAATATTCCTTGAATTGATAAATGATTATATTGTCTGCTCGGTGGACGGACAGATCAAATAATTGTAATATTGATTCTGCTACAGTTAATTCGAAGATATAATCTTAATATTTATTATGAATCGTAACCAGTTATAATTCGTCATAAATATTCCCCTTTTTAGAGCTAATAAATAATAATAAACATTACATAAGCATAAGATGTACTGACCCAAAGTTTTTCAATGCGAGTGGAGATGCATTTATATATATATACACACACACACACACACGTTTCTTAGAAAACGTTTTTGCCAGAATTCACTACTTTTGAAAGGCCATGACGGGCAAAGTTTACTATGGCAGCAGAATGGTTTGTCACAACACCAGCAGGATAGTGCTAACCAATCAAACCTTGACTTCTTGATTGTAGCAAGATGATTACACCCCACTACTCAAAGGTTGAGTTTTGCAGTTGAGCAAAACTTTTAAAAGGAGTGACTTCGGAAGAGTGAGAAGACTGCAAATTGGTTTCTTTCATGGAAAGCAAACAACTGTGCTCACTAGACACCTCACCATGATTTGTCTACAATGGGTTGTCAATATTTAGAAAGTAAAAATTACTGATAACTGCACACCAATATCGTTCACACTATTTAGGCGCACTGTGTGTCTCGTCCAGGTGTGTTGGAACCGCAATACTGTCATGCTGGATTTTCCAGACTATACCAGGGTGGAAAGGTGTGCTCTCTGCTTGGGGTAGATTGGCTGGCATGTGTCCTGGTGGGCTGCGAGCCGCTTGCTATTCCTGGAAGAGACAGGCCTGGCTGCTTGATCAAAAGCTGAGTGGACTGTGCCCATTTGGGCACCACCCTGGTGTGTCGGCGCTGATAGAGGTGGAACAGAAATAGCAAGGGAAATCAAGTGACACCTATACACTAGAGCGATGATCAATTTATCCTGCTCATGGCTGAAGACAGGGATGATGGGAAAGCTAAGTACCAAACACAAACTGAGAGCAAATTATATACAAAATCCAATCATTTGCAACTTCTGACTTGACTTCCAAGGCAACACCATCACAAAGAGAGTTGGGCTACATTTGAATGGATAGATGACTTGACAGAGGCTTTCTCACAATGACAGAATTATCATTTATATTACTTTACTTTCCCATCTGTTTCTGTATTTCAAGTATTCATTGTTCTTATATCTTCGTCTTTACTCTCTGATAGCAGCCCCCCTTTTAGGAGACACGAGTTTCAAACTTTAAACAGGTTGTGATGATGCAAGCCTACCAAGAGATTATGGTCTAAAAACAACTTTGCTTTTGCAGCACAGGGCGGTTAAATATAAAACAGAGTGGTAACAAATTGCAATAAAATATGTAAACATGTATCCTACAAAATTAAACTCTGTACAAGTTTTGGTCTAATGCAAGGCACCACTATGATTTCACCCAGCCTTAAAACATCTGTTTTTGTGCTGACAGTCATTTTTTCCTGCTGTCTTGGTCAAGAGAGACTTATTATTGGGGAAGGGGAGGGTGTGACATCAACCAGTCCTCCCTCCTTCAGACATTCCCCTTAGGCCATATATTTTATAGCAGCATTAAACATTAATGTGTCCACCTTTGTCAATAGCGTAGCTCTGTAATTCATCTATGCATATATTGATCTCCTTTATTTGCGGGGACAACACTATACTGAAGGGCTGTTTGACATTGCCAGTGTTATGTTGAGGCTTTAAGTAGTTCAGTCCCAGTGGGCAAAGGTTACACAGGGTAGTTAATGCATCTGCATTAAGGAGATCAATTAAGATCTGGAATAGATCAAATATTGGGATAAATGCTCTATCATACCTGCACATTCTGGGTTGTCCTCGTTGAAGTTTACTGCAAAGTCATGTGAAACCTGAGGGAAAAAGAAAGAAAAAAGAAACATAACCTTCTTAGGCTATCTGTGGCATCAATAAAATACTCTTTGAAAATAATTCATACCATATATTATGCAGTTGTTAGTTCTCTGAATTTGATTGGCTGAGCAGCTTTCCAAGTGTTTTGATATAGTCCAACAGCAGGGACTTTTCACTGTCTGGTTAGGATTTTTCAGTGACATTTCTGCAGGTTACACCAGTAGGTGATGACAAATCACAGCTTTATAAGCGAGTCATTAATCACTCAAATAATTCAAAAACACAATTTCATTCAGGAGCTAAACACATGACTGCCTTTATAAGTCACTGAATTATTCACTCAACCGATTCATTTAAATGCCGAGTCATTCGGGTGAGAATATCCATGTGATGGGAAGTCCAAATAAATTTCTGCAAAGTGATTCTTTTAGACTGTTACTTTCAGTGAAATAGTTAAAAAAAGGTTCTCCAGTTCTTTTTACGTCATCACATAATTCTGACATCCCAGCTTCAATCAAACACATTATTAAAGCCATATAAAGAGTATATATTATGTTTATTGTCATCAGTCTTACATTCGATTTTGATTGGTACTGTTGACTTAAGAACTGCTGTGATCAGTGCAGTGTAATGTTGACTCCAGAACCATTGCAAGAACTGTTTATCCAATCGATTCATTGCAAAAAAAAACAGACATTATGGTTTTATGACCACATTACTCCATTTAGTCTGAATATTGAACACATTTGAGAGAGCACTTCATTCATCGACTGACTGCTGATTCCAGATGTGAACAGTTTCAAACGATTCAGTCTGATTGGATGAACTGGTTCAATCTGTTTACTGAATAGAACCGGTTCAAAAGAATGATTTGTTCATTCATTCCCACAGTGCATTGCTTGGAGACCCAAGTGTTTATCCAAGTGTTGACCTCGCTTGGAACTATTTCGGTTGGTGAAAAAAAAAATAGACATCAAATGGCAATATTGTGTCTAAAATGACTCCTGTGCACTGAATTATTGTTCAGTCTTGCAATCGTGCTGTGTTGATTATAATTTGTCAGTTAGTCAAATATATTTATATACTGACTGCTAAATTTCTGATTTCTTATATAGCTGTGCTAGTTTCATATCTCAGCTACCACTTTGCTATCTCTATCTTCTCACATGATAAATAAATCAAACTTAAATCAATATTTAATGTACATTAATTTATTTATTTATATGAAGTCAGTAGTCTTGAAATAAGCAGGATAATATACATTCAGCTGGACAATATCGCTGGTCAATACCCCCTTCAGGGGGATTCAAGGCCTTTCTCTTCACATTGTAAATAAACACACAATTTTCAATACTAATGTTTTAAGATTTTTAAGAGATTTTAACAATAAGTCTGGAGTGAGGGCTTAAGCCTAAGATGAATACAAAACACTCTTAGCTCAGCACAAAGGCACATTATCTGTCAGAGGGAAATGAACCTGCTGATATCAGTTCACTCCATCGGTAGCCTAATTAGAAGCATCTTTCACTCTTCATCCCATTAATGAAAAATTCCCATTGCACCCCCATCACTATAAATGCTAAAGAAGTTACCTTGAAGTCCGGAGGTATCCGAGCACCAAAGCCAAATGCTGGGAACATTTTGTCACTGCACGGAAACGAAAACGGACAGGAGATTAGAGCTGGCATGCATTGAGGATCTTGGGGATTACTTACCAAATTTCCCATCATGCTTTCCTGTCTCAATGGCCCTCATCACTGCTCATTTGTAATGGACAAAGATTTGCATAATTGTTATTGTTAGTGCCTGCCAAATCAGTAAGCACTGTGATTTCAGATTTCATCCCAACCAAACGTCCTGATGGATATGCATTCATCTCGTTCTGGAGTGATGCCGGAGCTCGACACGGTGCTGGAAATGAGCTTTTGAATGACTTTTCAGAGTGCTGAAATAACAGCTCAGCTACAGTGGTCAAAAACGCTAGGATTAAGCATGTTATCCAAAAACTGCTTTGGGTTTCTAAAGAATCACCAAATGTTGAAAAGCAGAGGCCATAGATCTAATAAAATAAGATTTAAAAATAACAGACTGTCTGTCCAATTGTAACTCCCACCTTTAACATATCTTTAATTAAAACAGGCCTAGTCTGTTTTATGTTTTTACAGCAAAATAGAGCAGCTATGTAAATTGGGATCAAACTAAAACAACGTTTTATTTATTTATTCATAAATTCCAATTAACCCCTCTCAATGTACTGTTTGAAGTGGAAAGCACTGTAAATTAAGTTTTCTGTGATGCATCTTGGTTATGTCACAAGAACTATTTTCCCTGTTTAGTCTCTGAAGTTCAGGACATCACATTTCTTCATATTAGCTGTGTGCCTACGGCAGCAAATCAGTCACTGACTTAACAGACAGTGTTTTTGTATTAAGGTACCTCCTAAGCAAACTAGTCTCAAACCGGCTTCCAAGGCACCATAACATCATGTATAAAGCAAAGCATGACCTGCATATTGCTCTCTGTGCTCCAGGGCTTTCGGTTAAAAAAAATTATTATAATAATTTCACTGTGGGTAAAACATCCACTATCAAATTAAATATTAATATTTTTTTCTTGTAAAAAATGTTCTTTGGTCAGAATACATGGCTACTTTTGAATGGTCATCAATGGTGAATGATGCATCCACATCTACAAGGTTTTAGAACCATGCTAACCAGCCAAACCTTGATCCCTTGTTTCATTCACATCACATTTTTATGATTTTATTATTTAGACAGCCTACACATTACATAAAAAATAAAATCCCAATGTTGGGACTCTACTTTACTCACTATACTGTCAAAACACTGCACATTCTGAGAAAGAGAACTGACTCGCATATGTGTGAACCTAAACAACTGGTGTATGAAAGAAAGTCGAGTACCGAGAGAGCTGAAGTTGGGATTTGATTGGCTGTTCAGCCTGCTCACCTGTCATAGTCTTGGCAAATCTCCCCCACTGCGACTAAAGCTTTCAGATACTCGTTAGGCTGGTAGGGGTGGATGTAGTGTAACGAACAACTGTTTCTAGGATCCCCATTAGAGGCTGTAAAATCAATCGCTACCTGAAAAGACAAGCAGCAATCAAAGTCGTGCTTTGATGCTAATTACTCAAAATGTATACACCATGTGGAGAATCTCTACAGAGTGCTGTCTCCTACCGGCATTGACAGAGAGTAAACAGATTGTATAGAGCTGTAAAATGCATGCGTTTAAGTAGGCGTGGGACTATGTATTTAGATAAAATATGCCTGGCTTGTATAGTTATGACAGACAACACAATATTCCCAATATATAAAGTCATGCACTAAAAGTCAATAGTATGGACATATGTGACTGACTTTTTTTTCTCATGATCACAAAACGTAAGTAGTGGTTCTCAAATCCTTTTAAGAAGACAACAATTAAAATACAAATTTTGGACAATGTAACACTCCAAATTAGGGGGAAGTTTATACGCAACATCTTGAAATAGTTTCTATTACCAACCCATAAGTTTGCTGAAACTTATGTTTTATTCATTCATTAAGTTTAACTACATATGTATGCATTTTTAATCAAATTAGTCATTAATAACCCTAATGGATTTTATAGCAATCCCTGAAAGTAAGATCCCTCTCCCTTAGCAATACCATTTTCTGTTTAAGCAGAAAAGGTTTGTAAAAATCGCAGGTCTACCAGTTTGCTTTCTAGAGAAAAATCAACACTCATTAAAACTGCATGTTATATAAATTCATAAAACAAACATGAGGTCAACTGAACTGAAACTAATTCTAAAAACCTTTCAGGAGACTGTACATAACAACAATTCAGGAAGAATTTATTGTGACAGAAAATAAAAGCAATGAAACACTACGGTGCACACAAAAGTGTCATGCGAAATTAACAGTGCTGTAAGCAGGTGAGACAATTATTACTTTATAAATTATGCAAAAAAATAAACATTTAGAATGATAATTTTGTTTTCCTGTTCCCATTAGTATGTACATGGTAATGAATAATAAATCATGAGTGTTCTGACTAATAATAACATAATTCATTAAGCAAAACTGGCGGCTATGCTAATGTCAGAGAAAACAAATGATAATGGATGATTAGTTTTATAGATATAAACACAGATAAATGAACTCCATTGACTTAAAAAATGGGAAAGCATGAGTTGTATCTGCCTGGACTTACTGTAAACTGTATTTGGCAACCACCCATGATGTAGTCCAGAAAGGAATGCATCTTAATTATCTGTGGATACAAAAGGGCAGGTTATCACGAATAAGCACTTTCATGTTGCTATCTCCTTCTCATCACTTCTAATTTATGTCAATTACACTCTTAAAAATAAAAGGTGCTTCACAATGCCATAGAAGAACCTTTTTAACATCTGAAGAACCTTTCTGTTTCACAGAAGGTTCTTTGTGGCGAAAGGCGGTTCTTCAGATTATAAAAAGGTAAGAAAGAGATGGTTCTTTAAAGAACCTTTGACTGAATGGTTCTTTGTGGAACCAAAAATGGTTCTTCTATGGCATCACTCGAAGAACCGTTTGAAGCACCTTTATTTTTAAGAGTGTATGATCAAATTCAGTGGCCATTGCAGAGCTGGGATCTCACATTTTAGCCTGATGGAATGACTTCTAGCTGTGTGAAGTTCCCACCTCCATCTACTGTAACCATCAACGCCTCTGCTGACAGCATGACACTGTCTCTTTTTGAAATACAAGGCCTACGGGGAGGAGACAAGGTCCTCTAGAGAGAAACATTTTATGATGAAAAAATATTACCTTGCACTGATTCAGAATGACAATCCCAGAGTTCTTGTAATTCTTCTTCTTGACTTTATATTTGGGGTTTATGCATTCCCACTGGACCTGTCATTGTTTCAAAAGCATAAAAACAAACCATTAGCTTTCCATCAGTACTGGTTGGAGTGGGTGATCGAGAAGTCCTGGAAAATATAATAGCTTCATTAGAATGTGTGAGATGGTGCATAATCGCTTCCCATTGAAGGCCAAAAATAAGTGTTCCAGTAGACAATAGACTCAGAAAACAACAATTTCAGTCATATTAATGAGGAATGATATCAAGCCTGGAAGCGATGTTTTAAAAAATCTGGTACCGATGCCTGCAGTATTGAGATATAAACCCAAAGCATTCGGGACTTCACAAGAGAACGAGGTGTCATCCAGCTGTAGCTGTGCATTTTAGCAGAGTTACAATTAACCAGAGGCGGACAGTACATTTACTTGAGTATTGTACTAAAGTACACTTTTTGAGTATCTGTACTTTACTTGAGTATAATTTTTTCTAGGAACTTATGACTTTAACTTCACTACATTTGAAAGACAAATATTGTACTTTTCACTCCACTACATTTCTATGAAGGTCCTCAAAGTAGAAAGTCGTTACTATGTAGCAGCTTTGAAAGTCAGTAGGTGATTTTTTTCTTCTCTAAAACGTGACTTTCTTTTTTTCAGACAGTTTATCAGTAATCACTCTTGTAGGGCTACATGAAGAGATTTCCCAGCATTTTTTGAACACTGACCAGTTGCAAATGTGATATTTATTTACAACAATTCAATAATAAGAAGTGAATATTGTGATATATATTAGACACAATATTGTCTGATTTTGCTAAATTGTGTACATCAAAATATTACCAATAAAGCCACAGAAGAACTGTTGTGCGTCTCCTAATAAAACACAATAGGTGTTTGACTCGAAGCAGCACTGCACAGACTGTTCTGTGTGTGGCATTAAAGTACCACGAGAACGATTAGACAACATTTAAAATGTTTGTTTTGATGTCAAATAAGTCCAGCTGTTTAGCTTTTTTTGTTAAAGCAGTGTTGCTGTTGTAAAGTTATACAGCTACAGTTGTGTTGCTGGGTTTTAAAGCAGGTTCGATTTTTTTTTCTTCCTTATCACTCTGTATTTACAGGATTTCACTGTCCACTCTGTTCAAATGTGGATGAATGGCTACACATAGATGTGTGCACACACTGTCAGAGCTGTGTGAGATCACTACCATCCTGCTTTTGTGGGGGTGGGTATAGGGGTATTAAATTATAATTTTGTTTTTTGTTTTGTTTTTTCCCCATAGGTTTTTAACATTCTAAAAGCTCTTTATTCCAAAGATACTACAAGCTAATCAGTGTATTCAGCAGGTGTAATGTATTCTAAGTTGCTTCAGAAGTATTGCAAGTATTACTACCTACAACAATAAAACAGCGCATTGACATGAAAAAGGAAATTTACTTTTGGTACTTAAGTACTTTTAAAAGCAAGTACTTCTGTACTTTTACTTAAGTAAAAATCTGTCTTTACAACTTTTACTTGTAATGGAGTAATGTTTGACCAGCAGTATCTGTACTTTCACTCAAGTTGAGTACTTTGTCCGCCTCTGCAATTTACTGACAGCTTAAAAGACAACGACTTATTGTTTTCAAAATCAGAAAGAGTTGTTGGCTTAAGGGTAATCACTGGATCCATTTTTAGAGCAAGTTGCACATTGTGGACTATTTAATGGGGATTGAAAACTCTTTAAAACCTTAGAACATCCTCATTATCGATTATTAAGGAGGATGTGGTCATTTTGTGTGAATTTTTTTTTGACAATAAAAAATGCAATTATCCAGTTTGTAAACAGCATAGTGGTCCTGAAATGCAATATCCAAATTACAGAAGTGCAGAATGACTTAATGGACACTTAGAGATCTAGCAGGTGCAGGGTTACGAACTCTGATGTGATGCTTTTTGTGTGCTTGCCAGATGTTTAAAGTGCAACACACTGCTTTACAGACATCACAAAACAGCATTTCAACGTCATTCCATCAGTTGTGTCATTAAATTAAATGATTCTAATTAAGGAATTATTCCACTTATAATTACATTAGAGCACATTGTTCTTTTGCAGACAGTCATTTATCAGTTATGTTTTTTGTCATCATGTCCTTCTTAAATGAATTTGGTTTCATAGAATCAAAGAATCAATAACTCAAACAATCATTGAATAAATTTGAATCTATCAATCTGAATCTATCTATCAATCTGAATCTATCTATCTATCTATCTATCTATACATCGATCTATCTTTTTAGATTATTAGAATATGTGAGAAAAATCCAGCAGTTCGGTTCAGGGATACTGGAGGTAATTCTCTACAGAATCTGTTAAAGTTTAGAAAAACTAAAATATCTGTGACCCACATGAAGATCTCCTCATATAACCTCATTCCTCTTTCATCTTTCACTTTTGCTGATTACTCTTTAAATCAAACTAGTTCCTACTCATCAGTAGCTTATCCTGCTCAAAATATCTCACAGAGCTGTTTCAAGCAAAGTCAATTGTATTTAAAAAAAAATAAAAAATTTGAAACATGTTTACCTGTCTTCCATCCATCGCTGATCGCATCTCTTTGAATGTAGCTTGAAACTCCCCTATGAAATCATGCTTTCCGTTCGAGTCCCAGTCCCACACTGTACACTGAATGTTAAGGGAAGAACACAACGGGCTAATATTAATAAGGCATCTAAAGCAAATATCACTAAAGCCTATAGGGTATGTGTTGGGGTCCAGTGGTATGCATGATTTAACTCTTGCTTCTTTCACTTTTTTCATCTCTTTTGATCTCTTCTCATACTCCCCATCCCCCTCACATATATTTGTTTCCTCTACAGACATCTCGTTTGGATACCATTTTCTCAGCATTCCTCTGGAGCAGAAACAAAAGATATTCTGCTGGATGTGCACATCATCTACTCTTGTTGAACCAACTCAACTACTGTACATACGGTCCACAGAGAACACTGAACACTACAAATGTCTGGAACCCAAACACACAGCATAAAGAACTGGAGCAGACTCGTCATCACTGTGCCCCATGCATTCATGCATTAAACATAAAGTGACATTACAAATGAATTAAAGTTTGATGGTTTTCTGCTCTGAGTGGGGTGACAGCAGCGTTCTCTCCTAAAGGTCGGGTCTGGGAATGCGGTGAGCTCCAGCTGTGAGCTGAACTACCATGAGTGATTCTGCAGATGGCATGGAGGACGGCTGGTACTAAATGAGGCTGAGCCGTTCACTTTAATAAGGTCTGAGTTCTGTTCAGTCATGAGTGGGCAGAAGGGAGGCCACATGCAGCCATATGCTGATGCACTACAAGCAGGAAGAGAGGCACACAGGTGCCCTTAAGAGATGTTTACAGGGGGCCCAAAGCATCTTACTGTTAAATGGATAGTTTATGGAGTACGCAGACCCCATCACTCCAGTGTAACACTGCACTTTAAAGATGTACACTACCACAAGTGACAATAAAGAGATTTAAATTGTTACAAAAAAGTCTATTTAAAAAAAATTGTTCTTTTGAACATTCTATTAAAGAATCTTTAAAAATATATATCACGGTTTCCACAAAAAAACTAAGCAGCACAACAGTTTTTAACTGTCATGATAATAAGAAATGTTTCTTGAATGATAGAATAGATAGATAGATTTTTAATATTACATTTGTCTGCTTGAGCACATTTGTGTCAAACTTTCCCTGAGTAATTTCCTTTCCCAAGCAGACTTTGATGAATGAAGAATGAATAAATGAAGCAAGAGAAGGCCAGAAAGAGGAAAGAGGGAGGTGAATTAGGAAATGCACATATTTAAGTGGAATACATGGTACTTCCTAGTGAATCCTTCCTGAAACACATGCTCACCAAGCCTAATAGACCTGAGCCAGTGTAACCAGGCCATGTGACTGATCAGAGCTCCTGCCAGATCCGATCTCCACACACATGGTGGTCCAGCAACACTCATTGAATTTCTAAACAGTATGAAAATCAGCATTGGCCACCTGTCAGCGTATAAATGCAACTTCACCAAGTTAAACCAGTAAAATGGTCAAGGCTAGATTGAGAACAGCTTAAATAATAATATAAAAATAAATCCATTATTTGGTCATGGACAGAAATACTCGTACGCAAAAAATCAAAAAGCAATAATTCTATCTATCTATCTATCCAAAAGTAGACTTATGCAACAGTATCTCACTCAGACACTAACTGCATCAAAATGCACTGGAAATCTGAACATTGAAATTAACATCTGCATTAATTCAATAATAAAACATCTTTTCCCAAAGTGCTGAAGAGCCTTTCAGTCAAATTTGAATAGAATTATTGACTGGCAATAAGTAAACAATTTTTACCCAAGAGCACCTACATCAAATTACAAGCGCAATGCATGTACTTCTAAGCTTCTTATAAGCTGCCGTCTGCCAGCAACATGAATTGCAAATGCTAATGTAAATGTAAAACTAAATAAAAACTGATCCATGTATTTATTTGTTAGTGTAAGTCAAATACACTTTCATCTGCAATAGCAAGTGACATCATATTTTACCTTCAGTATTCTTTCATGGTCTCCACTACAGAGTGAGTTAAGGGACGTCTTGAAGGTCTTCCACATGGGGTTGAGGTTATTCATGACCGTCTGTGTGCAGAGGGGAAGAGAGCAATTCAGTGTCGCTTAAGCACTATCACAGAGAAATCTTAGAAAGAAATGGTTGTCTTACCTCTGTTCTGTGCACTAGTTGCTGAGTATTGTCATCGTTTACCCTGTAGATCTCTAAGAATGGATCTGACTTGCTAAAAAAATCCTGAGGGAATAACAAGCACAGAGATCAGCTGAACATCTCAAACAAAGTGATTCTGGAGAGTTTGTACATTCCATAATATGCATGATGCATCTAATATGCATTCATGTAGCCCAGCATCATCGCCACTACATGAAACATTGTTTTTTAGCTAAAACAAATTGAAAATTAATTGTGTCCTTGCTGGTAACTTTTTTTCAAGCAGCTTCCTGCTCCCACTGTCGGCTGCCCCATCCCACTCTGCTCCTATCTGTCTGCTTAGGGGTCTTCTCACCTGATAAGACCAAATACGGAGGGGGATAGATATTACACTAATAGCACCATACAATATAGGCCAAGATAATCAAGTCACTAAAATTACATGATAAATGCAATCAAATGCGCTCCTAGTATATTTAAAATTATTTTATTATTTTTCAGAGACACAGAGACTCTTTTTGTCTAAATCTCTTCTTTTCTTTGACCACCAAGGAGCTCCAAAAAGATTCAGTAATGTTGCCTTTGCTAAATATAAACTGCTATTTAAAACACATTATTACACACCTCTCATGATAATGGATTGGTCAAAAGCAGCATGTAGCTATTAGATTTTTCTAATAAATTACATTTTTCCTTACATAAAATATCATCAATATTAGGGCTGCACGATAAATCGCATGCGATATTTAATGCACATCTTGTTAGTAAAGCCGGTTCTGTAATCAGCGGTAAATTTCCATCACGTGCGTGCTTTCCCATGGAGCAGCATTTACTACACAGAGCCGTTGTTCATTGACAAGCTGCGCAAAACCACAATCATATTCTGCGCATGTTTTGCGCAGCTTGTCAGTAACGGCTCTGTGTAGTTAATGCTGCTACATGTGCAGCACCGCAGTGCTGGAGATTTACCGCTGATTACAGAACCGCCTTTACTGACAAGATGCGCATTAAATATCGCATGTGATTTATCGTGCAGCCCTAATCAATATATATCATTAATTGATATAAATATAAATTGTGCTACTTAATATTTTTTTAGAGCCTGCAATACTTTTTTCAACTAACGACATAAGTCTTTACTATCACTTTTTTATCAATTTAACATATTTAAACTATTCACAGCACTTGAGAAGTAAGCCTACATAACATGAAATATGCATATATATCTCCCTTTATCACTCTTGTAATACTGTAGATTGTATAAATATTAAACAGCAACACTGACAATAAGAAACTAGTATGCCTTTCTTTAAGTTTCCTACAGTTGCAGATTTTCGTGGGCTAATTATGCTTATAAAACACTTTTCCTCGGAGGACAGCGGCAGGTATGCTGAATGATCAAAACAGCACTGAATCACCAGGAACCATTTTCAGGACTTTCAGATCTTTCCAAACAACTTTAACACATAAAAAGAGCCACATGGACAGAAGATTCACAACAGACCACCCACAGCATAGCGTTCAAGGATGTCATCTACTCCAGTAATGTTCTCCTAAAGGCTTGTAGTCAATTCAGCCAAAGTTTAAGACGTGAGAATGAAACAGCAACTTATCAAAAGTTATCAGAGGATCTTGACAGCATGGGTCTCTGATCAAAGTTTTAATTACTCAGATACCAAGGATATGATTTTCACTAAAGGATTATAACTTAGGAAAAGAAAATAACTCTTAAATGAAAAGTGATTTGAAGGAGGCTTTCCTGTTCTACCTTTTGACGCCCTGTCAAGCAGCAGTACGGGACGCTCTGTGTGAAACTGAGACGCTCGTGGATCATTTGTTATGCTTGTATTAATCCCTCTTATTAATTTTAGTCCCATGTAATTACTCTGCTGACAAGAGTTGATTGTGTCTCCCACAGGAATAGTACTCTCTCTATCACTCTCTCTTTGCCATGAGGCTGTTACTGAAGGATGGGAGAGTTAAATTATATTTGACACTTAACAGCAAACCAAGGTCCCAATGCAAGAGAACAGAAAACTGCTTTCACATTTCACATGCTTATTTTTTAAAGGCACAGCCACACAAAAAAACAGACTGTTTAATCCTAGGGATCAGAAAGAGGGTGAAAAACTGTATAAAACAGTGTTTTTGGTGCTAAAAAATACATCTAATTATACACTACCATTCAAAATGTTGGGGTCAGTAAGATTTGTCAATGTTAAGAAGTCTCTAATGCTAATCAAGGCTACATTTATTTTATCAAAAATACATTAAAAAAGTAATATGAAATATTACAACTGAAAATAACTGTAAAATAACTGTTTTCTATGTTAAAATGTTAAATTTGTGATGGCAAAGCTGAATTTTTAGCATCATTACTCCAGTCTTCAGTGTCTATGATTCCTCGGTAAGTAATTATTTCTAAATGATATTTGCTGCTCAAAAAAAAGTTCTTATTATTATCAATGATAAAAACAGTATTTTGGTGTAATTTTTGTAGAAACCGGCATTTTTTAGGATCCTTTGATGAATAGGAAGTTCAAAAGAACAGCATCGATTTGAAATAGAAATCTTTGTAATATTATAAATGTATACTGTCAATTTAATGCATCCTTGCTGAATAAAAGCATTTATTTCTTTTAAAAAATCCTACTGACCCCAAACTTTTGGATGGTATTGGACCTCAGATAAATGTTTATAATCTGACCCCTTAAAAAACATCATAAGGCCCAAAACTAATTGCAGACAAAAACTGATGGTTGGTGTTACAGTACATAAGATCATTTTATATTCTGAATAAACATGTGCACAGGAGGTCTTCCTACCTTATCATCCAGCTTCCTCGCACTGAACGAGAGTTCGACATAATCGTTATTTCCTGTTAGCTCCTCAGCGGTGATCTGGAGAGATTGAGAGTGATGAATTGTTTTTAGCAGAAGAGAAAACAGAATCAGAAGCTAACCGTGAAGACTGACATTTGTTTTATAGATCTCGCTCTTCTCACCCACTGAGCTTTACATGTTCAACTGTTGCTGCTGCGTTCCTGTCAATGTGCATTAACAAGCTCCTCTGGCTATTTTCTGCAATTTTTGTTTCATAGCTCACATTCAATACCACATCTGACTGTTTTGGAAGGGTTTTGTGTACATTGAGAAGTTGTTCTATGTTTGCCTGGGTTCAATAGTGGCATTGATCATACAAAGCACCTCTATCATATAAAGTGCAAAGCTTTTAAAGGTTAGACTGTGAAATGATTGCATAAGGCCATTTGCTGGTCTTGTGCACTGCTGGATGTTTGCATAAGTATAGCATGAGAGAAAGCAAACAGATAAATTTGGGATTTGGGAAAGTGCTCACCATAATAGACGATTTCCCGACTGTGTTGCCCTGTTTAAGCAAGGCTTTGGTGAATTTTCTCTGGGAGATGATCTATTTGGACAGAAATAAGATATTTTAAGTCGGTCAGAGGCCGCCTTGTTTTGATGGACAGAACACACACAAAAACACATGAATATGTGCAGAATGCAGCACATAATAACACCTTGGGGAGAATTTGGCATGTAAGCTTAGTTCATAATTACACCATGAAGTCTTATCCACTTCATATACTGTAAGTGCTGCATTGTTAACTGTTAAATATTTATAAATAGGAGGCAGTGCTTTTGGTTTTATTTCCCCTAGAAACTTTGTATGAGTGAGTGTCAACAACTCGCTTTCTCACTTTATTAAATGCAGCTCATTTCAACAATTATACTCACCTCTTCCCCCTCCAACCAAAACAGACTGAATTAAAACAAACAACCCAGCTCCTCTGAGAGAAAAGCAGACTTAGAAAGTGGCTTTGATGCAAAAAAAATAAACACATGAATATTGAACAAAATGAATACTGGCATCCGTTATATACTATAAGCTTCTAGCAAATTCTTTACTGAGAAACTGCAAATCTTAACCATCTGGCAGAAGATCAAGTGTCTGGCTTTCCATTTGCTCAAACTGCAGATAAGAGAGTAACATGGCCCATCTGGGCCGGCCGTCCATCCCACACTGAGCCAGCTACACAGACATCTCACTTTTCAAAATTCAATCAGCCATACAATGTCCAGAAATGTTCTTAACGGTTGTTGGTGTGGTTATTTAATTAGGAGGCTTCATCTGATTTGGGCACAATGCCGGCCCCACTCTTCCCTGACTGTGTGCAATCATCGATCATGTAGAGATCCTGTTGCAAAATGAGCATTGCCAAGCAAAACTAGAAAAATCATAATAATCACACATAGCCTGCTTGAATATCTATGCTCACTTGGCCCAGTGTGCACTCCATGGCTCCCAGGCAGTCCACTTCTCTCATGCCATTATGACTACTGCTGATGTCGTAGAGCTCGTAACGTAGTCGCTGGACCTCTTCAAAGTAGAAGTCCAGGGTGAAGACCTTAGAAAATGTGGGGTTTAGACAGCTCCGAATCACCTCTGTCCTGTCCACCTGTAAACACACCAGAAAACAGTTATCTACCTGGATTATGTTCAGAATGGCACAGTAACACACTAAAATACTACTATTTCTGCAGCATGTACACAATGTTCAGTATATAATATTTCTGTATGCGTGGAATACGAGAAAGAAAAATCTATTACGTTGCCCACATTTGAGGTATAAACCAAGCCCTATAGTTTAATAAAATAACATATTTGAAGTTAATAGATTATTTGTTAATTACACTTAATAGATTAGACTTTCAATAAAACATTTGCCATTGGTTTGTATTTTAGGCATGTTTGAGCTGAGTTTTCGTTACATTTACATTATACTGACCAGCAGGAATCGTGGGGCATTATGAGCTCTGAATCATTTTGCAAAGCAACTGGGTCAGTTGATTCAAAGTTTTAAAAAGTTTGGTAACCCTTTATAATAACTTTCATTAATAAATCATTAACAACAAACAATATATAATGCTCAACAGATCATTAGTTAATATAAATTAGTTATTATAAAGTGTTACCAAAAGCTTTGTTTCTCCCATCACTACAAACATTATTATGCCACGTTTATAGCCATGTATCTTTCAAGAAGACTTACTTTCTTCTGCGGAACACAAAAAGAGTTGTTAACATCAGAATGTGCAAGCTGCTCTTTTCCATCCAGTGAAAGTGAAGCCATACAATTTCCAGAAATGCTCTTAACGGTTGTGTTGGTGTGATTATTTAATTAGGAGGCTTCATCTGATTTGGGCAGGTAATGATATGAGGTTAATGATATGAGGTTAGCAAATACGACATTAGCAAATAATGTCAATTTGTCTTTTTGAGGCAACTAAGCCTTTGAAATGTTTATTATAGCCTATACTTTTATCACATTTCATTCACTTTTTTTGTAAAGCACGCGCTGTATACTAGTATTCTATTCCAAACACAGTCTTGGCTCCAGCTGAGCTGAATTCACTGTAGTGGATGTTCAGGAGAGGTTAATCAAGTTAATAGCTTTCAAGAAGGATTTCTATGGTCAATATTTAATCTCAGGACAAGCTGCTTGATTAGGAAGTAAAAAGACATTTGACAAGTGCTGATACTCAGGACCAGATCAACATGGAATCAGTGACCTGGGAAGTGGCCTTAAAGAACTGATCAATTAGTACTGTAAAAGCCCAATCCATTTCTACTTATCTTACCATTAACCAGCAAAACCAACTCTAGTTGCTTTTCTTAGTGCACTAATGGCTCTCATCAATCTCAACTAAAGTGCACCAAAAGTCCCTTTGGATTGAAACAATCTACTAACTGACAAGTACTAATAGCAGATGTAACAAAGCATTTTGATACAGAGGATGTAAATTAACAAGAAAAATTAAAAACTTAATTCACTCACACTACACTCAGGAGAATATGGTATGTTTAATCACTCTCATTAAGCTCTTTTGAGACACCATTTAATCACCTAAAGTTAACTTTCATAATGCTCTTTTGAACGAAATCAGTAAATGTAATAAATCTCAGAACAAAAAGATAAAACCATGTCACTGCCAAATCCTTGTTCCTTAAGAATGTATCTGCCTCTCACCTCATGCAGGCAAAGAAAAGGGTTTGTTTTATCTGACATCCCTCAGCCGCCTAGTCATGGTTTAGTCTCAGTTGTTTAACTTTCCTCAGCAGCTCAGAGTCTCAGGATTCTGTTCTTTTTCATTTTTCACGCTGCTCTCTGCGAGGGGTAAACACCAAGTTTGCTTGCTTTCTTTCTGACATAGAAGATCTTTTACCATTTAAAAAGATGTAAATGTCTGTCTTTATAATGTATTTCACTTGTGTAAAGTGGATGTTTATTATGAACTGTGCACTGTATTTATCACATGCCATTTGCCATAAACAAAAGCTTAACATTTAAAAGAATAATTGCATGAGTTGCATCCGAGATGTACAATGTTGCTTCATAGTGCTTCATTATGGACTTGTATATTGGCAAGAAGTGACTGTTTAAAGTTAAAATGCTTTAATAACTGAATTGTTATCTACAAACATGCAGTTTTTCGCTTCACAAGACGTTACTTGATGGACTGGAGTCATGTGGATTATTGTGATGTTTCTATCAGCTGTTTGGACTCTCATTCTGACGGCACCCATTCACTGCAGAGGATCCATTGTTGAGCAAGAGATGTAATGCTACATTTTCACATCTGTTGCGATGAAGAAACAAACTCATCTATATCTTGGATGGCCCTGAGGGTGTTCCAAGTTCCAAATTAGAACTTCGGAATATTCATATTTTCTTGAAAATATTCTTTACATAAATAATCATATTTATTCAAATGGTTTTTTTTCATGTTTACTTCAGCATTAAAATGGTCAGTTTATATAACTCAGGGTGCCCATTTAATTTGCACCAACCACCTGGAGACCCCGCCATTTCTCTTCATTAAGGTCTATAAATATTCGCCTGACTCTTCCAGGTGTTTGCTCTTTATTTACAAGGGCTTCCTCAGGGCAGCTGGTGCTGTTTTATTGGGAAAGTTGCGTGTGCCATCTACTCAGCATTCTCCTGAATAAACATCAGTCGGGGAGACATGGATCTCAAAGCAGATGCTTATTTCTGCTGCTGAATATGCAAATAAATCTCACTTAAAGTGAAAATAATACAGTTCTGATGATGCTTAATACACATCCGTTCTCTATCTAACTTTTGTTTGTATTCCAACACTGCTGTCGGGAAACATCTGCTCTGTTGTACATCAGGCAACTTGTTAACCTCTCAGAATGCTTCTTGTGACTATTTATCAGAAAAGAAGTAATTGCCTCTATTGTGTGACATCTTGTGTATTTAAAGAAAGAAAGAAACTTGTTAAACAAGTCAAAAACCGGTTGAAATCACACATGAGCTGTAAGAGGATCGGGAGAATCATGCAAATCTTAACAAACATAGTCCATTTCATTGCTCACTGATAATAAATCAGGCCTTACAAGATTTTTCATTAGGAAAATAAAAATGTGACCTGGAACCAGAAAAGCAGGGCCATTCCAAGCCAAGATTTCCATTCATGGATCTTCCATCACGTTCTCATACACATCAACAAGTAGATCCCACATGACAATTTCTGGCAAGAGAAGTCTGGACAAGCCAGCTTTTGAAAAAAAGACGTGTGTCCACTCAGCCTTAGAAAAGTCCCTTTATGCCTGCATAAACAGGGGCCTGAGGTAATCACTAGACTGGACTGACAGTCTTTTGGCAGTGAGGGGCAGAGCAGTCAACACATAGACAGCAGAGCTCTGGAGATACCAATAAATATTCAAGACACCATTGTTAGAAAGGCTTCTTGTCATTCGGTTGCACTTCATTGGAGCTGCTCAAATGGTGATATATATCAACGTGTTGATCATACAATTATGGTTTAAGGCAATAATTCAATCACAAATTAAATTTACCAAGTTTTTTTTTGTTTGTTTGTTTTTTGCAAATGATGCACTATTTTTCATGTCTGTATTTGATGTTTTGTTTGAGTTTTTTTTGCAAAAGGACGGACATTTTCATGTAGCTATATTTGACAAAAATACAGTAAAAGAATATTTAAATATCTAAATTGAAATAAACTATATAAATATATATATATATATAATATATATAATATATATATATACAATATATATATAGTCTTTAGTGTCTTTTGAAATATTATTACCATTAAAATAACTACTTTTATTTAAAATGTCAATTTTATTCTGTGATGCAAAGCTGATGTTGTCAGCAAGCATTACTACATTGGCTGTTGTAACCTTATCCTCAACAAAAAGACATTTGAATGTGCTGATTTGGTGTTTATGAAACACTTCTTATCATTATTAATCGTGAAAACAGTTGTGTTGCTACTATGGTTTGGAAAACGGATCAATTATTTTCAAGATTCTTTGATGAACAGGAAGTTCAAATATAAATATATTTACTGTCATTCTTCTAATACAGTAATATTAAATAAATCACTATTTACTATTATTAGAACTAATTATTTACTAATGTCAGTATTAATTTATTTTAAGAAAAAGTGTGTAGTGCACAATGGAATTAAACAGTGCCAATTTTTGAGGATTAAAAAACAGAAATGTGAATATATAAGTAAAATATAAATAATTGTATAAAAACTTGTGTATTATTTGAGCTGTAAAGCTGTTTAAATCATAATTTTTACAGTAATTTTAGAGTTGTATGGTATTCTGTTGTCATGACAACAAAGTTATACAATTTAATATAACTTAACGCAAAAAAAAAGTTAAAGTAAGCAGTTTTTTTACACTAAATTAATTCTAACATTCATATTGTTTTCTTTGTGTGGCTTTTAAAAGAGACAGTATTTTAACATTTATGTATTGGCCTCATTCAATTCCACTGCAAGGACCTCATGGTAAAAAGAAAAAAAAGAAAGAAAGAAAAGGGGGAAAAAAATGTTTCAAAGAAATGTAATCAACATCACACCACAAATGCTGTCAGTTGATCTTAACTTCTACTAATCCCAGAATATTACTTTGACTATGGCTCAGAAAGTGTAACTTTGTTACCAATTACACATTGTTGTGTAAGCATATTAGGAATGTCTGATCTACTGAAACAGCATGCAAAACAAGCTACTATAAATGTTTTCACACAAGCCTTGTTTCTTGTGAGTGTGATATGCCGGATGGACGTTTGGCAAGCATAAGCATATTTCATAAGGTTTCATCACATCCATTCACACAAACACATACACACACACAAGTCACAAATAGCACTGCTCCAAAGAATGAGCCTCAACATGTGCAACATCCCCCACACAAGCGTCTAATTATCCCTGGAAGCCGCATTCACCTTCCTTTCCTCACATCTCTCCATGTCTCAGTCAGAACGTGTGGTCTCTGAATGTGCAGCCACCTTTATTCTGCCATGTTAATCGGCTGCTTCTCCTCATTAGCCCATCAGTGGGAGAGAATGGAGGTTTTCTCCAGGGCTAATCAGCGTGGAACAAATCTTCCCGCTTATGCGAGCAAGGCCCAAGTTGGAGGACCGCAGGGTGCAGCAAGAGCTATCATTAACCATTTCAACAGCATACCAGCACCTCAAATAAGATATTTACCCCACTCTCACATCACTGCTCAGTTCGTTGAATGGCTCTAAATAAGGCCAACCTATGTGAAGAAACGTTTCCTTCCTTTAACAACGCAGCTGTCCATTTGAAATGAGGCAAAAAGGAAGAGTGACACAACTGAGATCTCGCTTGCTGTCTTTGAACACCTGGAAAAGGGGGGGGGGGGGTGAGATTGCTAAAAAACAAACACAAGGGGGTGGCAGAAAAGTAGATTTTTCAAGGAGGACGATGAAAGGATGGAGGAGGAAGAGACAGAAACTGTGGCAATCTAAATTCAATGGCTTTTTGCAGAAAAAAAGCTATATTCTTAATAGCATACTATTATTACTCTTACTATTTTTATGAGATACTCTATCTCACAATGCTATGCACTCAACTGGACTAGTCACAGTGTGATAAATGAAACAAATGCAATGGTGTTGGTATTTTTTAAATTTTAATTTTTGACTTTGTTTTATTAAATTTAAATAAAATTGTTTAAAATATAAAACACACCAACATTCATAAGTTTATTTTTTTCTTTTTAAAGAAATTCATACTTTAATTCAGCAAGGATGCATTAAACTGATCTGAAGTAACAGTTAAGACATTAAAAATATAAAACAGGTTCAACGAAAATATTAAGCAGCACAACAGTTTCAACGTTGGTAATAATAAATGTTTCTTGAGCAGCAAATCAGCATATTAGAATGATTTCTGACAGATCATGTGACACTGAAGACTGGAGTAATGATGCTGAAAATTCAGCTTTACCATCACAGGAATGAATTACATTTTAAAATACATTCAACTAGAAAAATTTTATTTTAAATTGTAATAATATTTCACAATATTACTGTTTTTACTGTATTTTTGATCAAACAAACACCTTGGTGAGCTTAAGAGGCTTCTTTCAAAAAACATTTTTACCGACCCTAAACATTTATTATGGAATAGTGCCTACTAGTTCACACCTAATATGTTTTTTAAAACATATTAGGTGGTATTAGAGACAGTATAGGAGGAAGTGGCAGACCACTCATATAAAATTAAACGCTCAAATCAAAATGCTCAATATGGCATTTTTATATGATTTGTTTACTCTAAAACATGCATGCACAATATTTGGACGTGCATGAAAGTGACTTCAGTTAAAGAAGCATTTGATACCTCTGTTATCTGAATTTATTGTTAATTTGAAATTCATTCTCAAAACATAATATTCATAAGCAGTTTTTGGAGAGTTTTGTCTTTCAACATTCAAGTAGATAGAAGCTATACTTGCATTTCTATAACTACATAGAAAACAGCTACCTGGAGGATTTATCAAAACTGCTGCCGAGTGAATTTACATGATTTAAAGGGACAGTATACACTAAGTAGTATTCAGTAAGTAGTAGGCTAGTATTCCATTACAAACATAGCCATTGAATTTCTACCAACACACACTCATAATTAACCGTTTTAAAGCATTTTTTAAATATAGCAGTTAGTGAGGCAAAATGCTGCAAGAATATGTCCATATCCACCAGTTTGGATTCTTGAATTCAAGTTTGATTGTGATAAATTAATGATGGTGAAACAGAGCTCCAAATGCAAAAGAGATGTTCAGCCCCAGTCCATCTTGTAGACATAAAGGACAAAAATACATTGTATGTGCACATGAAGGGGTGAAAGAACAGAATGGGAACACACAGGAAAAGGACATCTTCCATCATATATATAACTGACAGATTGTAATCATAAGTGCCCAGATGACCCACGTCTAGCTGCATAACTCTGTCAGTATGCTATGTTTACTCTTATGCTTCATGAATATTGATATTATTTCTTAAATGTCACCGAAGTTGGGGAGCGCTGCATCATGATAAGCCACAGCTCCACTTTAGCAAATGCCAAAGCAAACAAAAGTTGAACCGAGAAACGTGCCTCTCAAATTTATGAATACTACACAAAACCTAGAGTGTAAAAGAAAGAAAAGAAGACATTTACGGGGCAGAATATAAAGAAGAATATATGAAGAAAGACAAAATGTTTACTTTCTTACTTTCAGAACAGACATGCCATGGCAAATAAAATTATCACATATTAGAAACACACACACTAATTATAAATAAATATATATATAGATATATATATATATATATATATATATTTATATCATGGAGATAATACAATATTCTTATACTTTAAAATAACTGTTTCTAAGTTTGTGGAAAGAAAGAAAAACATATTTTATTCAGCAAGAACAATGAAATTGCTCAAAAGTGAACAGTAAGACATTTATAATGTTAACAAAAGGTTTCTATTTGATAACAACAGAGCACCAAATCAGCCTATTAGAATGATATCTAAAGGAAGACAAAGGTGACACTATCTAAAGGTGACAATGAAGACAGTAATGGCTGCCGAAAATTCAGCGTTGTCATCACTAGAATATTTTTTTTTAAATAGAAAACAATTATTTTAAATGTAAATAATATTAAATATTACTGTTTTTGTATCTTTGATCAAATAAATAAATCAAATAAATTCTTTGACTAGTAAGCAACTACCTAAGAAACCACATAGTAATGCCCTAGCAACAACCACAACACCCTGGTATAATTTCAGTGTCTCTTCCATTGGCAAACGCCACTGTAGAATGTGACTGTGGTGTGAGAATCACTCTGACATCACTACAGCTTGCAGCTACAGACACAAAGCAAGTTTTTTTTTTGTTCTGTTACTCTTTTTACATCAATATCCAATTATTTCAGACCATGAAATCAGTCTTGATCAGTCTGAGTGAAATCTAGATTGCAACCCAAAGGGAGCGATATGGAGATATGCTATCCGTATTTAACAGGAGTGCTCCCTGCTCCTGTGATTGGTAAATGAAAGAACAGCTCCACCTGCCACAGTCATTCAGACGTGCGAGTGAATGCTGTCGCTGACAGTCAGACTCTAATCTTCAGTTCTGTCTTTTGTCTGATTATTGGTGAGAGCTGACAGCCAGGGCACTGGGATCTGACACACTGACAGGTCATTATAGCCGTTGGAAATGTAACTTTGGACCAAGACATTTTTGGTGTGTTGCTCAGATAGCATTCATTTTCAGAGAAGCACCCAAATCAAATTAACTGTGTTGTCTGTGTATGGGCAAAAAATAGAGCAGCTGTAATAAAGGAAAAAAACACACGAGGAAAACACATACAGACACACAGACTGTACAACAGATGGCTTTTTAAAATGGTGAATGGTTGATCAGACCATCACTTGTCTCCAGTCCATTCAGACTCACTGTCTGGCAGCTAATCTAACGTTTAAGGAAATCTCTCTCTCAGGCAAAGTAATTTCAGGAACATAGATTTTAATGGACAGAAGAATGATGACTGAAGCCATGAAGCAAGAACATCTACCTGTGAATGATCACTTCTTGGCATTTCAGAATCAGAATCAGAATGAGCTTTATTGCCAGGTATGTTTACACATACGAGGAATTTGTTTTCGTGACAGAAGCTTCCACAGTGTAACAGAATGACAGTGACAGAACAAAAAACACAGATAATAAAAAATAAAAATGACAAGTGATAAGAAATAAACACTATATGCAATTGTTGTGTGCAGGTATTCAAGGTACTTATATATATATTTTTTTTTTTTTGTACAGGTACTGTATATTATGTGCAAATTTGAGGTGTAGGCTGAGTATGAGTGTTAGATAAATAAGTGTATGAGTGAATAAATAGTGTGTGTTCCATGGTTATTGTCAAGTGTTCATGAGATGGATTGCCTGAGGGAAGAAACTGTTCTTGTGTCTGGTCGTTCTGGTGCTCAGTGCTCTGTAGCGTCGACCAGATGGCAACAGTTCAAAGAGGGAGTGTGCTGGATGTGAGGGATCCAGAGTGATTCTGCCAGCCCTTTTGCTCACTCTGGATAAGTACAGTTCTTGGAGAGAAGGGAGGGTTGTACCAATGATTCGCTCAGCAGTCCAGACTACCCTCTGTAGTCTTCTGAGGTCAGATTTGGTAGCTGAGCTGAACCAGACAGTTATTGAAGTGCAGAGATGGATTCAGTGATGGCGGAGTAGAACTGTTTCAGCAGCTCCTGTTGCAGGTTGAATTTCCTCAGTTGGCGAAGGAAGTACCACCTCTGCTGGGCCTTTTTCACAATGGAGTCAATGTGAGTGTCCCACTTCAGGTCCTGAGAGATTGTGGTTCCCAGGAATCTGAATGACTCCACTGCAGCCACAGTGCTGTCCATGATGGTGAGTGGGGGAGTGCAGGGGGGATTCTCCTGAAGTCCACGGTCATCTCCACAGTTTTGAGCGTGTTGAGCTCCAGGTTGTTGAGACTGCACCAGACAGCCAGCTGCTCGACCTCCTGTCTGTAAGCAGACTCGTCACCGTCCTGAATGAGGCCGATGAGTGTGGTGTCGTCTGCAAACTTCGGGAGTTTGACAGAGGGGTCTTTAGAGGTGAGGTCATTTGTTTAGAGGGAGAATAGCAGTGGTGAGAGAACGCAGCCCTGAGGAGCTCCGTTGCTGATGGTGCAGGTGTTGGATGTGTTTTTTCCCAGCCTCACTAGCTGCTGTCTTTCTGTCATGAAGCTGTTGATCCACTGACAGACGGAGGTGGGCACGGAGAGCTGAGATAGTTTGGGCAGGAGGAGGTTTGGGATGATAGTGTTAAAGGCCGAGCTGAAGTCCACGAACAGGATCCTCACATAAGTCCCTGGTCTGTCTAGATGTTGCAGAACATAATGCAGTCCATGTTTACTGCATCGTCCACAGACTGTTTGCTCTGTAGGCAAACTGAAGATGATCCAGCAAGGGTCCAGTGATGTCCATCAGGTGGGCCAGCACCAGTTTTTCAAAAGAATTCATGACCACAGACGTTAGAGCCACAGGTTTGTAGTCATTAGTCCATAATTGGGTTTCTTTGCGACGGGGATGATGGTGGAGCGTTTGAAGCATGAAGGGACTTCGCTCAGCTCCAGTGATCTGTTGAAGATCTTTGTGAAGATGGGGGCCAGCTGGTCAGGACAGGATTTCAGATAGGCTGGTGTAACACAGTCTGGGCCTTGTGCTTTTTTCCTTTTCTGCTTCCGAAGACCTGGCGCACCTCGTCTTCACTAATCTGAATTGCAGGTGTGGGGGAGAGGGGGTTTGCTGGAGGTGTGAATGGTTGTGTGGAGAGTTGTTCAGGGCGGGTGTGGGGTGTCTTTCAAACCTGCAGTAGAACTCGTTCAGATCGTCTGCCAGGTGTTGATTCTCCACAGTGCTGGGGGATGGTGTCTTGTAGTTGGTGATTTCTTTTAGACTTTTCCACACTGATGCCGAGTCACTGGAAGAGAACTGAATCCTTAGTTTTTCAGAATAATTCCTCTTTGCACTCTGATCTCCTTTTCCAGTGTGTATTTAGCCTGTTTATACAAGACATTACCCCCTTCCTGTAAGCATCTTCTTTGGCCCGACGGAGCTGTCTGAGTTTTGCAGTGAACCATGGTTTGTCATTGTTGTAGGTTAAATGAGTCCTGGTAGGAATGCACATGTCTTCACAGAAACTGATATAAGATGTTACAGTCTCTGTGAGCTCGTCCAGATCGGTGGCAGCAGCTTCAAAAACGCTCCAATCAGTGAGGTCAAAACAAGCTTGTAAATCCTGCTCTGCTTCATTAGTCCATCTTTTTACAGTCCTTAATACAGGTTTAGCTGATTTCAGTTTCTGCCTGTAGTTCGGTATAAGATGAACCAAGCAGTGATAAGAGAGCCCCAAAGCTGCCCGTGGGATGGAGCGATATGCATTCTTTATTGTGGTGTAACAGTGATCCAATAGAATTTTACTGTCTCTGGTGGGGACATGTGATGTGCTGTCTGTATTTTGGCAGTTCACGGGAGAGATTTGCTTTATTAAAGTCCCCGAGAATGATTAAAACAGAGTCCGGGTGTTGTTGTTCTGTGTCTGTGATCAGATCAGCGAGTTGTTGTAAAGCGGAGCTCACGTGTGCTTGCGGAGGGATGTAGACACTGACGAGAATGAACGAGCAAAACTCCCGCGGCGAATAGAACGGCTTGCAATTAATGAAGAGCACTGCTAGATCTGAACAGCACATCTTCTTTAACACAGTTACATCTGTACACCACCTCTCATTGATGTAAAAGCATGTCCCGCCGCCGCGTGATATCACCGCGGTCAAGCCAGCCGCACTTCAGAAAAACACGGTCAACCCAGCCGCGAGTGAAATTATGGTGCGCGTGTATTATTATAATTATGGTAATAGCAGGAACAACACAGAGGGAACGCGCTTTCAGAGCGCTTTTCATCTAGACGCCCAGAATTGAGATATGATGACATTTTTTAGGATTTTTTTGACCATCTGCTTTCATATTCGTGTAATTTATTGTAGTCTTTGACTGTTCTGTATTACTATACTTTTTAAAGGATAATATTACATTTTAAAGGGCTATAAAGAATACATTTCTAATAAGTAGAAAAAAACAATGGTTGGTTCTTATAAGGGACGTCCCATACTATATACACACCTCATATCAAACCATTTTACTGCAGCATTTTGGAGAATTCGGACATTATTACATTTTAAAGGGTTATAAAGATCTCATTTCTAATAAGTAGAAAAAAACAATGGTCAGTTCTTATAAGGGACGTCCCATACTATATGCACACCTCATATCAAACCATTTTACTGCAGCGTTTTGGAGGTAAGGGACATTATCACACTTTAGAGGGGTATAAAGATCTCATTTCTAATAAGTAGAAAAAAACAATGTCGGTTCTTATTCAGGACGTCCCATACTATATGCACACCTCATATCAAAACATTTTACTGCAGCGTTTTGGAGAAATCGGACATTATTACACTTTAAAGGGTTATAAAGATCTCATTTCTAATAAGTAGAAAAAAACAATGGTTGGTTCTTATAAGGGAAGTCCCATACTATATGCACACCTCATATCAAACCATTTTAATGCAGCGTTTTGGAGATATCGTACATTATTACAATTTAGAAGGCTATAAAGACCACATTTCTAATAAGTAGAAAAAAACAATGGTCAGTTCTTATAAGGGACGTCCCATACTATATGCACACCTCATATCAAACCATTTTACTGCAGCGTTTTGGAGAAATCAGACATTATTACACTTTAGAAGGTTATAAAGATCTCATTTCTAATAAGCAGAAAAAAACAATGGTTGGTTCTTATAAGGGACGTCCCATACTATATGCACATCTCATATCAAACCATTTTACTGCAGCATTTTGGAGATATTCGACTTTATTACATTTTAAAGGGCTATAAAGACCTCATTTCTATTAAGTAGAAAAAAACAATGGTTGGTTCTTATAAGGGACGTCCCATACTATATACACACCTCATATCAAACCATTTTACTGCAGCGTTTTGGAGAAATCGGACATTATTACATTTTAAAGGGTTATAAAGAATACATTTCTAATAAGTAGAAAAAAACAGTGGTCGGTTCTTTTAAGGGACGTCCCATACTATATACACATCTCATATCAAACCATTTTACTGCAGCGTTTTGGAGATATCATACATTATTACATTTTAAAGGGCTATAAAGAACACATTTATAATAAGTAGAAAAAAACAATGGTCGTTTCTTATAAGGGACATCCCATACTATATGCACACCTCATATCAAACCATTTTACTGCAGCGATTTGGAGAAATCTGACATTATTACACTTTAAAGGGTTATAAAGATCTCATTTCTAATAAGTAGACAAAAACAATGGTTGGTTCTTATAAGGGACATCCCATACTACATGCACACATCTTATCAAACCATTTTACTGCAGCGTTTTGGAGAAATCAGACATTATTACACTTTAGAAGGTTATAAAGATCTCATTTCTAATAAATAGAAAAAAACAATGGTCAATTCTTATAACTTCTCAGGGACGTCATGTACAAAAAAACAAAAAATATGCACACCTCATATCAAAACGTTTTACAGCAGCGTTTTGGAGAAATCAGACATTATTACATTTTAAAGGGCTATAAAGACCTCATTTCTATTAAGTAGAAAAAAACAATGATCAGTTCTTATACGGGACCTCCCATACTATATGCACACCTCATATCAAAACATTTTACTGCAGCGTTTTGGAGAAATCGGACATTATTACATTTTAAAGGGTTATAAAGATCTCATTTCTAATAAGTAGAAAAAAACAATGGTCAGTTCTTATATGGGACGTCCCATACTATATGCACACCTCATTTCAAACAATTTTACTGCAGCATTTTGGAGATAATGGAAATTATTACACTTTAGAAGGTTATAAAGATCTTATTTCTAATAAGTAGAAAAAAACAATTGTCGGTTCTTATAAGGGACGTCCCATACTATATGCACTCCTCATATCAAAACATTTTACTGCAGCATTTTGGAGATATGGGACTTTATGACATTTTAAAGGGCTACAAAGACCACATTTCTGATAAGTAGAAAAAACAATGGTCGGTTTTTATAAGGGACATCCCATACTACATGCACACATCTTATCAAACCATTTTACTGCAGCGGTTTGGAGAAATCGGACATTATTACACTTTAAAGGGTTATAAAGATCCCATTTCTAATAAGTAGAAAAAAACAGTGGTCAGTTCTTATATGGGACGTCCCATACTATATGCTCACCTCATATCAAACCATTTTACTGCGGCGTTTTGGAGATAAGGGACATTATCTCATTTTAGAGGGGTGTAAAGATCCCATTTCTAGTAAGTAGAAAAAACAATGGTTGGTTCTTATAAGGGAAGTCCCATACTATATGCACATCTCATATCAAACCATTTTACTGCAGTGTTTTGGAGAAATCAGACATTATTACACTTTAGAAGGTTATAAAGATCTCATTTCTAATAAGTAGAAGAAATTAATGGTCAGTTCTTATATGGGATGTCCCATACTATATGCACACCTCATTTCAAACAATTTTACTGCAGCATTTTGGAGATAATGGAAATTATTACACTTTAGAAGGTTATAAAGATCTTATTTCTAATAAGTAGAAAAAAAACAATGGGCGGTTCTTATAAGGGATGTCCCATACTATATGCACTCCTCATATTAAACCATTTTACTGCAGCGTTTTGGAGAAATCTGACATTATTACACTTTAGAAGGTTATAAAGATCTCATTTCTAATAAGTAGAAAAAACAATGGTTGGTTCTTATAAGGGACGTCCCGTACTATATGCACATCTCATATCAAACCATTTTACAGCAGCGTTTTGGAGAAATCAGACATTAT
>JADLZN010011874.1:0-42500 GCA_018155175.1 Sinocyclocheilus anophthalmus
CTCTCTCTCTCTCTCTCTCTTCTCTTCTTCCTTCTCTCCTGCTCTGCATCTCTCTCTCTCTCACTCTCTCTCTTCTCTCTCGCTCTTCTCTCTCTCCTCTTCCTTCCTCTCTCTCGCCCCTCCCTCTTCTCTCTCTCTCTCTTTCTCTCTCTCTCTCTCTTCTCCTCTCTCTCTCTCTCTTTCTCTCTCCTCTCTCTCTCTCTCTCTCCTCTCCTCTCCTCTCTCTCTCCTCCTCTCACTTCCATACTCTCTCTCTCTATCTCTCCCTCTCTCTCTCTCTCTCTCTCTCTTTCTCTCTCTCTCTTCTCCCACCTTTATGGGGCAAGTAATAATGATAGTATTTTTGGCAGGTTTTTGAGAGCAAGTTAATAATGGGCTTCAGAAATGGTTTTGACTTGATTATTGTTAATTGCAGTCGTTATTGAAGTGCCGCTCACATGTGTCAGTCTAACTGGGCTCTGAAAAGGCACTTTGTGACAAGTCTTTGTTCCTCTTCTCCAGTTTGGTTGTGTATTCGGGCTAATACGCATTCGAAGCAGCATTTTATGTCTTTTGTTCCAGCTTTTGCATCTTGCTACTTATGATGTATGGGAAATAACAGACAGCACATCTTAAATGGAGACATGAATCGGTTGATATTTCCGCCTACTTAATTAGTGACGATGTAACCGGTGACAACACATTCAAGCTTCTTAAGAATGAAATTATGGCAGTTTCAAGACCTAGTGAGAATTTCAGACAATATAGACACATCTGAGTCATTGAATTACTGCTTTTAAATTTTTTAATTTTTTTTTGAAAATACAAAATCTGAAAAAAAATTAATTCATTTTGAGGTTATCTAATGAGGCGTGTGATGTGTGCCGAAACAAGAGAAAAATCTAATAAAATACCACTTTGGTTTTGATTTTGGTAATTTCAACAAATCAAGCCATAAATTGATCACATATGCAAAAAACGTATTCAAAGTACTTAATTGTGTGTGTTTGTTGTTCATGTCTTTTAAAAGAAATGTCAACAAATGAATTTATAATGTGGGTGGTGGGTGCTGTGTGTATCCAGTGGGTATGGAAAGTATTCAGACACCCTTAAATTTTTCACTATTTGTTATTTTGCAGCCATTTGCTAAAAATCATTTAAGTTAATTTTTTTTCTCATTAATGTACAAACAGCACCCCATATCGACAGAAAAACACAGAATTTTTGACATTTTTACAGATTTATTAAAAAAAGAAAAACTGAAAAATCACATGGTCCTAAGTATTCATGTGCACTCATATATTTAACTCAGGTGCTGACCATTTCTTCTGATCATCCTTGAGATGGTTCTACAACGTCATTTGAGTCCAGCTGTGTTTGATTATACCGATTGGACTTTATTAGGAAAGCCACACACCTGTCTATATAAGACCTTACCGCTCACCAGTGTATGTCAGAGCAAATGAGAATCATGAGGTCGAAGGAACTGCCTGACGAGCTCAGAGACAGAATTGTGGCAAACCACAGATCTGGCCAAGGTTACAAAAAAAATTCTGCTGCAATTAAAGGTGCCTAAGAGCACAGTGGCCTCCATAATTTTTAAATGGAAGACGTTTGGGACGACCCGAACCCTTCCTAGAGCTGGCCGTCCAAACTGAGCTATTGGGGGAGAAGACCCTTGGTGAGAGAGGTAAAGAAGAACACAAAGATCACTGCGGCTGTGCTCCAGAGATGCAGTCGGGAGATGGAAGAAAGCTGTAGAAAGTCAACCATCACTGCAGCACCTCCACCAGTCGGGGCTTTATGGCAGATTGGCCCGACGGAAGCCTCTCCTCAGTGAAACACATGAAAGCCCGCATGGAGTTTGATAAAAAAACACCTGAAGGACTCCAAGATGGTGTGAAATAAGATTATCTGGTCTGATGAGATCAAGATAGAACTTTCTGGCCTTAATTCTAAGGCGTATGTGTGGAGAAAACCAGGCACTGATCATCACCTGTCCAATACAGTCCCAACAGTGAAGCATGGTGTTGGCAGCATCATGCTGTGGGGGTGTTTTTCAGCTGCAGGGACAGGACGACTGGTTGCAATCGAGGGGAAAAAGATGAATGCGGCCAAGTACAGGGATATCCTGGACGAAAACCTTCTCCAGAGTGCTCAGGACCTCAGACTGGGCCGAAGGTTTACCTTCCAACAAGACAATGACCCTCAGAACACAGCTAAAATAACGAAGGAGTGCTTCACAACAACTCTGTGACGGGTCTTGAATGGCAGCAGGAGCCCGACTTAAACCCAATTGAGAATCTATGGGAGGACTTACAAATGGCTGTCCACCCACGTTTCCCATCAACCTGACCAGAATGGAGAGGATCTGCAAGGAGGAAAGGCAGAGGATCCCCAAATCAAGGTGTGAAAAACTTGTTGCATCTTTAACAAAAAGACTCATGGCTGTATTAGAAAGTGTAAGATGTATCAAAAGGGTGCTTCTACTAAATACGGAGCAAAGGGTCTGAATACTTAGGACCATGTGATATTTCAGTTTTTCTTTTTTAATAAATCTGCAAAAATGTCAACAATGCTGTGTTTTTCTGTCAATATGGGGTGCTGTGTGTACATTAATGAGGAAAAAAAATTAACTTAAATGATTTTAGCAAATGGCTGCAATATCACAAAGAGTGAAAAATTTAAGGGGGTCTGAATACTTTCCGTACCCACTGTACATATATAAAATGACCAGTACGACCAGAAAACATCCAGTACTTTTTCTGTTATGTTTACAGCATTTATTTTAAACCTAAAACACAACAAACTTCAATGCATAATTCAAAATATGGTTAAATCAATACATAAAATATTACCTAAATATTACAGTACACTGGGCCTTATTTTTATGGACTGTTCTTAGATTTCAGGCTAATTAAATAAATTAGTGAAAATGCATTTTAAGATAATGTATTTTCTAAATAAAGTCACCGGGGCCAAAAGTGCATTTAGTTGACACATACTGTACAATACAATTAAATGCACAATATACATTACTCATGGACCAGAGGTTTTGAAGCATGGCCGGTGTAACAGTAGATGTTTATAGCTTTCCAGCCGTTCTCTCTCTGGCCTTGTTTACTTGCATTGAAAATGCAGTTCATGCAATTAAATCTGCTTCGCAGGATTATGTAAAATATTCCAAACTTCTCCATATGCACAGCTGAATACTCTGAATAATCAACATTGCAGAATTAAAATGCAGGTGTCTGATGAAGCTGCAGGGGGATGATGTCTCGGTTTCTCGCGCTGTGAGACGAGTGGAGGAAGTTTCTGGAGTTTATTTGGCAGAAATCTCTACATGCCACACTCTAAAACTATTGTTTTGGCTCCACAACAACAACTAAAGTAACGTAACCGTTTGCATCAATCTTTTGGAGTTATGACCACTTCTAATGAAATCATGTCAACTTAATAATTTGTAGCATCAATAAATGTCTAAGTTGATTACTCAATGAAATACTAATTTCAACATTATTGAGTTGTGGGCCTGGAATCAATGAATCAATTTCATTAATAACCAGCATAGCACAGCAATAAATGCAACCTATTTAGCATGTAAATGTAATAAACAAGTAAGATAGTAAGATAGTACTTGTCATTGGCATTAGAGCGGTTATTGCTCATATGATCAATCATTATCATTAAGCTTATCATTAAGCAACCAAAAAAAATAAAATAAATGTGATCATAACAGAAACTCTTTTAAATTTTAAAAATAAGAGTAATAAATACTATGTATTTTCTTGACTAAAAAAAGAATAATAATTAATAAATATAAAACTCCTAAAATAACTCTATTTCGATATTTATTTTCCTTATGCAGTCGTATGCTAAGCATGCTGGGAACTAGAAATCCACAGCCAACTTCCAAAGTTATCAAGATAATTACATTAAGTTACTTCAATTAACATTGACATTTCAATTTAAATTACATGCAATATTAAGTTGTGAACATTTACATTTATGCATTTAGCAGATGCTTTTATTCAACAGGGTTGTTTTATCATCGAGACATTGTTCTTAGTAATATTTTGAATTAGTTTATATTTTTATATTTTGTTTTCATTTTAGTTATTGTTTAATCATTTTTGATGGATTTTATGTAATTTTAATTTTGTTATTTTAATTTTGCTTTATATTTATTTCAGTTTCAGTTTTAGTTATTTTACTACATCATGCTAAACTAAATGAAAAAGAGAAATGCTGCCTTGGCAACTGTCTGAAAAAAAAATGTATATGATATTTTATTTCTGTTAAAGTGTATTTTATTTCAAGTAACACAAATTAAGGTTTTAAATGAGTTATAATAACCCTCTTATTCAAAGTGACTTACAGAAGAGAAACAAAAGCAATTTGTCAAAGAGCCTAAAATATGTGTACAGTTTTCATCAGAACTCATCAAAATAATGTTTGCAATTTAAAAGGTTTCAATAAATCATTAAATTAGTATTTTTAAATTGAACCATGCATTTCAGCATCTACAGTCTCTCTCTGATCTCACTCCCACGAGCAGTAAACTGTTTCAAGGTTGCAGCGCTTTGTGTTTCTGCTTTATTGAAAATTCCCCCTCTCATATATTTGTTCAGACATTGTAAATGGAGAACACCTGGCTTTTGAGATGCTCACGAACAAACTGTCAATTATTTCCGTCTGCACAGCTGAATCGCTGTCGCGTTGGCTTCAGACGCACAGACTGATGATTGTATGGGACCCCGACACGCTGCTGTCGGTTCCTATCAGTCCTCACGCAGTTTGGCTCCTGTCACTCAACGCAGGCCTCGGATGGACTTTAGGAGACGTGGCATGAAGCAAACGTTCGGTTTGGAAGACTTCAGAGTTGCATTGTCTTGCAACAAAACAAAGATTTAATTAAAAGCGTCTTGCATGCAAACTCTAGCTGTTAAGAGTTGATAAAACCATCTCCATTCAGACCTCTCTTCTCCATTCGGGAATAAGCGGTGTCTTGTGTTGTGGTTGTGGGTGTGTGTGTGTGTGTGTGTGTGTGTGTGTTTTTGTGACAAATGAGGACATACATTTGTATAATGACAAGGGTATGACAGGTATTACAAGGAGAAGGTGACTTCTCAGGACATTACCCCATGTCCCCACTTTTCAAAAGGCTTATAAATAATTCAGAATGAAGTTTTTTGAAAATCTGAAATAGCACAAAGTCTCCTGTGAGGGGAAGGTTTAGGGGGTGTAGGGTTGGTGTAGGGCAATAGAAATATACGGTCTGTACAGTATAAAAAACATTACACCTATGGGGAGTCCACACTTTCACCAAAAAACAAACTAGTGAGTGTGTGAGTGAGTGTGTGGTGTGTGAGAGAGAGTGTGTGTGTGGGGTGTGTGTGTGTGTGGTGTGTTTGTGTGTTTGTGTGTGTGTGTGTGTGTGTGTGTGTGTGTGTGTGTGTGTGTGTGGTGTGTGGTGTGGTGTGTGAGTGAGAGTGAGTGAGTGAGTGACGTGATCTGTGGGTGAGTGATGTGGGAGTGTGCGTGCGCAGCGCGCGGTGTGTGTGGGTTGTGTGGTGTGGGTGTGTTGTGTGGTGGGAGATGTGAGTGGAGGGGGAGGAGTGATGCGGCAGGTGAGAGTGAGGAGTTGTGCGCGCGCGCGCGCGCGCGTTTGTGTGTGTGTGTGTGTGTATCAGAGAGAGTGAGTGAGTGTGTGTGTGTGTGTGTGAGGTGAGTGAGTGAGTGAGTGCGTGAGTGAGTGAGTGAGCGAGTGTGCGCGCGCGCGCGAAGGTGTGTGTGTGGGTGTGTGTTGGTGTGTGTTTGTTTGTGTGTGAGAGTGAGTGAGTGAGTGAGTGCAAGAGTGAGTGATGTGAGTGAGTGAGTGATGTGAGTGTGAGAGTGTGTGTGAGTGCGTGTGTGCGCGATAGTGTGTGTGTGTGTGACCCAGAATGCACAGCCAGACGTTGTTTGTTCCTCCGTCTGTGCCACTTCCCTCGTACCAGAGATGCTAATTATCCTTTAATGTTTGCCCTTCACGGACCTTCATCTCCCCCAAACCCCAAATAAAGGACTCAATCCATAAATACATCACACGGTGAAAGCGTCGGCGGCTGGAGTGCTTTAAATGACATGCTTGTAAAGCCAGAGGACTCATCCACTAACTACTCTCTCTTGTCGTAATAAAAGAATTTACAGAGTGCAAAACAACCGATGTCTGAGATGATGTAGAGTTTTTCCGTCTTCCATATATGTGATTAATGTCTTGTCTCTTTTTTCAGCTCTTTTGCTGCTGTACGATGTGACAAATAAAGCGTCTTTTGACAGCATACAGGTAAGACTCGTGTGCATTTAGGGGTCAATACCCCATTTGATACCGTAATCTAATTTTAAGAGTGTCTTTGTAATAAGGCAGTCCTCTTTTATTGTCTTTAGAGTGCATTCGTTTATTTTAAAGAGCGATTTTCCTGCATGTTTGATGCATTTTAATGTCTCCCTGAGGACTATAAATCAAGGTTTCTTGCCCCAAAATCAGGCGTAATTTAGTTTTTCATACCCATTTTCCATTTCCATTTGAACTTTAAGACTATACATAAATATCCTGTAATTACTGGCGTATTTTTTCTAATGATGCATGAGAAATGCATAACTATGGGCTGCTGGAGTGCAATATAATCTTTGCAGCAGCTTCTTTGAAACATCATTTTGAATAAGAGAATCAATACAGATTTGAGTGATCATTTGATTCTAATTCACATTTGGTTTGATTTGTTTCTGATTCGTTTGTATTTTTCTGTTATAATTCCAATTTTTCGTACAGATGTAAATCATTCTCTCTTAACTAATGCTGTTTATTATATAGTGCTGTGTTTCGAACTGATTCAAATCAGTAACTCATATTTTTGAACGACATATTAAAAAAAATTGGTTCATAAGAATCATTTGTTTAGTGAATCGGCTCCACTGGTCACGCTGGATGTTTTTGATTCACTTATACAGTCAGAACTGACTCATAAGAGTCATTTGTTTGTGAATCAGATCTGACTAGTCACACTGTTTGTTTTTTACATTGTTTCTTGAACTTATTTCAAAAGTCCAATGAAACTCCTGTCTTCATGATAAAGTCTTGATAAAATCAATGTACGTTTCAGCCATAACTTGCTTCCTTTGAGAGTTATTTTTTAGCTTTAAAGTCAGCATGAATTAAGAAGTGAGCCTGTTTACTTTTAATGCACATTCCTGGCCTTATTGTTGATGATTCATCAATCCATGTTTATGCAGCACTGCCCTACATTTCTTCATTGAATATCATGTTTTACCTTAAAAATACACCAGATTATGGTTGTGAATGGCATTGCGTGTTGACTTTAAAGCCAAGTCAAATTTATTTGTATAGCACTTTTCACAATACACTATAGAAGAAAATAATTTTTTTTTTTTACAATTTGCAAGATATAAACTCAGAATTTCTTGAAATTCAAGTTTTTTTTGTTCTGTAATTGCTAATTTATTTCACAATTCAAATTTATTTCGCAACTGTGAGTTAATATCTCACAATTTGGACTTTTCTACTCAGAACTGCTCATTTATATTTCACAGTTCTTTGTTAAAATCATACAATTCTGAGTTTATATCTTGCAATTCTGAGAAAAAAAGCTCAGATTGTTGAAGCTAAAAACCAAAGTAACCTGTATTTGGTCCGTGGCACAAACAAACTTCCATAAATTCACATTGTTTCAAAGCAGCTTTACAGAAATTCCTGATGTTAATGTTTATAACATATTAAAATCCTCATGCAATATAGATGCATTTAGAGCTGGACAATAATATAGACTAACTTACAATTTGTGTTAATATAAAGAATCAAGCAGCTGAGATTTGCTATGTAGTATATATCACTTTATATGAGTGTACTGTATGTATATGGATAAAGTGGACATACTGTGTAGTGAATGTGTGTTTGTTACAAGCTGATCAAAACTCATGGACTCTCTCAGCTGTGCGGTGATGAGGAGAGGGAGAATGAGGGGACAGAAAAGTTTGGGCTAAGATTTGGAAATGAGATGTGAGTTTAAGGACTTGAGCAGAAAAGCAGAGGTATTGAGGCCTCTGTCCTGCAGGTTTACGCTGCGGCACCAGTATTATACATCAGAAGGCATTATAAACCATTTTCTGCGGCGAGAACAGATCTCACCCTGGGCTTTTAAAGATGTTTATTAATATGTGAACATGTAAACACACAACCCCTTTGCACTCCCACACACATGTATACTCTCCTATCTCTCCTCTCTTCCTCTCGCACAACACACACACCACACACACACACACACACACACACCACAACACACACACACACACACACACACACACACACACACAACACACACAAACAACACCCTTGACACTACCAACATAGTATCTCCTCTCTCTTCTCTCTCTCTCTCCCTCTCTCCCTATCTCTCTCTCTCTCTCACACACAAACACACACCACACACACACACACACACAAACCCCCTTGCACTCCCACACACATGTATATCTCTCTCTCTCTTGATTTGCGGCACAAACACACACACCAACACACAAACGGTATGTACAAAAAACAAATATCACACGTTAACCATGTGCGTTCCTAAGACCAAGGTTGTGGCTCACGCCCTACATACAATTTGCACTCAAGAAGCTGTTGTATGGGGACTTCATGGGTGGTATGTGTCTGTGTCTGTGTTTTTTTTAACTCAGCGCTGTCATTTGCACAGAAGCACTCGAGGCCTCACGCTGCTGCTCAGGTTATTAGCTAACTTCATGCGAATCACTGGGACGAACCCAGGAACAAAAAGCCTGCGACACAGGAAAGCCAAAGACCTTCACGGCACACCGCAAAAAATCAGCAGTATTTTTGTCATGGTTTTCGCTGGTAAAATACCATTAAAATGTTTCAATTAAATTTTCTATTTATTGGACAATATTTATAAAAAAAGTTTATATGCAGAAAAATGAGATCACGCATGTATGCAGTACTGTCAAAAGTTGAGGTTGCTAAGATTTTAATGGTTTTGGAAGAAGTCTCTTTTGTCACCAAGGCTGCATTTATTTGATCAAAACCAATACACAGTAAAATTGTGAAAATTATTAACATATATATAAATAAAAAAAAAGAAAAAATATTTAAATATATAAAAATTTTATTAAAATTATAAATTCATATTAAATAATATTGATTTTTCTTTACAATTTTAAAACGTCTGTTTTCTATGTGAATATCTGTTAAAACATAATTTATTTCTGTGATCAAAGCTGAATTTACAGCTCATACTTCAGTCTTCAGTGTCACATGATCTTCAAAAATCAGTATTATATGCTGATTATTAGAAACATTTCTGATTATCATCAATGATGAAAACAGTCGTGCTGCACAATATTTCTTGATACATTTTTTTCAGGATTCTTTAGTGAATAGAAAGTTCAAAAGAAACAGCATTTATTTGAAATATAATATTTTTAACATAGAACGTCTTTACTTTTGATCAGTTAAGTATCCTGATAATAAAATATATTATTCCTAATAAAAAATATATTTAATGTAATGGTTATATATATGATATACAGTGGTAGTGTGTGTGTGCATGCATGCATGTATGTATTTCTTACAGATCATATACAGACCCTGTTAACCTTAATAATTTCACTGATGTATTTACCATCCTGCAGCCATAATTCAAGCAGTCATTAAGTTTTCTCTTTATTGTGAAGGCATGTGGCGCTCTGAATAAACATCAGCTTCTCTCTCGCTGTCTTGTAAGTGCTGCGCTATTGCTGGCATCATTTCATTACTCTTACAGATAATTGACACATCCAGTGCTAAATAAGATTACACTGGATTAAGGGAGAAGAAGTGAATTTCACATGGTTGCATCAGCATCTTAGGTAGTTCTTTAATGAATCAACCACATGCTCACCAATTAGCACAGGCTAAATCTCCTCCTGTGGCTCGTTGGAGTGTTGTTAAAGTTTTATCCACTTTCACTAATTTACACACAATTGTTTTGCTGGTCGGTGAGATAATGAACACTCTTGTGGTTTGTAGGTCATGCATTAGATCAGGCCAAATGTTTGAAACCACCAAGAGATATTAAAAATGAAAAGATAAATAAATTAAGGATTTGAGAGAGGGGAGGTGATTTGCATGCATAGATTAATGATGAAAATATGAGTTGGTTTTTGAGGTTATCTTGAACTAGTCTTGTGTAAAGCATTATTGTGCATTCATTCAGCATTATTTGTGATTATTTTAATAGCAATTTGAAATGAATCACTATTGTGATGATTTTAACTTGTTTGGTAATAAAGTTACATTTTGAAGTAGAACGACTGAAATACTGATTTCTTGTCAAATGAACTCCAGTAATCTTTGTTTTAAAATATTTTTCCAAAATGAAGCCAATGTGACACACAGTACGGCCTTTCCTTCCTGAATCAGTTTTTTGAGCAAATACGTTGAATGAATTCAGTGACTCACTCTTAAAAAATATTCATTTAGTTCTTTCCAGAATGAATTGATTGAGTTAATAATTCAATGACTGACTCATAAAGGCAATCACTTGATTTGTTCCTGATGGAATCAGTGTTACTGAACAAATCGATTGAGTGAATCAGTGACAAATCGGTTGAATGAATGATTCAATGACTCACTCATAAAGGCAGTCATTTAGTTCTTTCCAGAATGAATCTGTGTTATTGAACAAATCAATCGAGGAAATGATTCAGTACCTGACTCGTAATGCCAATTGCTTGATTAATTCCTAAATAAATTAGCATTTTGAACAAATCTGTTGAATGAATGATTCAGTGACTCACATACATAGACATCATAACCTGCAGAAGAGTCACTGAAAAATCAATAATATAAATATATATCCTGAGATATTTATAGAAATATTTATTGGCTGTATCACCCAGCCTAGTATTAAAGTTGCATACATCTAAAAAGGTCATTTAAATATTAATTTAACTCACTAAAACAAGATTTCGCTTGAACAGGTGTCAGCGTTTATGCAACAGAACTGCTGTTACTTCTATGTTTGATTAGTTTAGTGAACAGGGCACAATGTTTTTTTCCCCGGTTTCTACACATGTTGAGTAGTACGTAGATCTATATTTAAGCTTGTGAGCATGTGTCTGCTCACATTGTGTTCATTGTTCTGTCTTGTATATCTGAAGTGTTATGAGCCTCCTGGTGCAGCCTTGAAGCAGGTGGTCTGTAAGATTGCACGCTGCAGTCACATAACGCTCACTTGGTATTCATCTCTTCCTCATCTGGCTCCCTCGCTCTTGCTCTGGGCTCCTGGATCTTGTGTTGTGAATGTCTCTCTCGTTTGTGCTGCTTGTAACGGCTTTGAAATATTGCCCAAGTGACTTGTGGTTCATGAGACTGGCGCTTCAGACATAAACTGAAGAAGCACGAGAACAGTTTCCACTGCGTAACGTAAGCACCTCTGGCTGAATTCACTGCGCTGTTATGATTGCACATAAATATACATAATGTAAATCACACACACACCAACACACACACTTTCTTACACAAACCCACACCACACACACACACACACACACACACGAACAACACACACTGCCATTCAAAAGTTTGGGATTTGTAATGTTTTTTTTTAAAGAAGTCTCTTCTGCTCATCAAGACTACATTTATTTGATCAAAAATACAGAAAAAAATGTAATATTGTGAAATATTATTGCAATTTAAAACAGCTGTTTTCTATGTGAATAACTGTTAAACTGTAATGTATTTCTGTGATGCGCAGCTGTATTTTCAGCATCATTACTGCAGTCTTCAGTGTCACATGATCTTCAGAAAACAGTATAATATGCTGATTGCTATCAATATTGGGAACAGTTTTGCTGCTTAATATTTTTTTTGAACCTGTGATACTTTTTTCAGGATTCTTTGATGAATAAAAAGTAAAAAAACCCAGAAATTATTTAAAATAGAAATCTTGTCTAACAATACAAGTCTTTATCATCACTTCCTTTTATGCAAGTATTATTTAATTAAATATATAATTACTCATTAGTTATGTGTTTTATTGTATTACATTCATTGATTATTATTTGTTACGTATTTTATTACAATTTAATTCTAATTCATAATAGTGTTTTTATTTCATTTTTTATAAATCTGTAGGTATGTATTCATTGTTAATATTCCATTTAATCAAATCCCGAATTATGTGTAGTTTATCAAATTCATATTTATTGTCCAAAATTTAAAAAGTAAACATGTATTAATTTTAATGACTTCAATTAAGTGTTCTTAATTTCAATTGTATTCCAAAATATATATTTATTTATTTCAGTTCATTTATATTAATTAGTTATTTACAGTGTATTATTGAGATTTCATAAAGTTCATTAGTAATTAATTATATAATGTTATTTATTTGATTAATTTGTCTGTGTGTGGTATTTTGTAAAAAAAATTAAATGTATCTAAATAATTTGGAGAATGCCATGCCCACTGGCTACTATATAGAATTTGTTAATTATTATTATTATTATTAACAATGATATCAAATGTAAAGATTTCTTGAACATTGGTGTATTTCATTATTGCAGTTGCCACAATTTTATAAGAGCACTAAGTGGCACAGGATTCATGCTGTTGTTAGCCACACTCTTTTACCATGGCTTATTGCTTATTAACTTTTTTCATGATCACTCTGTAAAACAGTCTAGTTGGTCATTTGAGTTTGTTCTGCCTATAAGAGCATAAACATTTAAAGTGTTTAAGCTTTAAAGGTGCATTCTCTGAACACTTTATCTGTTCAGACAGCAGCTCAACTATTAGTCTGTTTTTAGCACTTTATATTTAATGGAAAATAGTGGCATTTCCTCTCATCCTCCTCTCACTTCACACAATGTTATTTTGTCTCTCGCACTTTTGCACTCTCATCTTCCCCTCATATCACAAACTCGTTTTCCTCTTCAGGTTTGTTTTCTCTCTCTCTCTCTATCTCTCTCTCTCTCTCTCTCTCTCTATCACACACACACACACTCAGGTCTTGTAGTGTGTGTGCCGATGTTCCTCCAGCTAGTGATTTGAGCTGAGAAATAGCCGGTCTCACTCTATTTGCTCTCAGCAAGTCCACCAGAGGCTCTGCATGTCACTCAATCCCTGATTGGATTTCTGCCCTCGCTGCCGTATGATTGAAACATTCAACACGCTCGTGTTGTGCACTCTTGTGGATGTTGAGGCTAGTTTGTTGAGCTGATCCAGCAGAAAGACAGTTGATTTTGTACTTCTTACTAAGAGCTTCTTTAGAGAGTTTGCGTTTGAGCACAAGCCTCTCCTCAGAAGGCGGTGCAGAAATAGTCATCTGAGGACACACATTTTCTGCTGTCTTGACCCTCAGTGACAAGCGTTCATTTAAGAGAGTCTTTGGTGTTCTCCTAAAGAGGCCATGAAGAGCGATTCTGCTGTCTGCAGAGACACCCACAGCAATGCGTCAGTGCTTTTCTGAGGCTCAAGCCATCTAATTGACCAGCTGCACCCTCCTTCACGGCCAGTAGATGTTTGGCACAATGCCACTTCGGCCTCACGGGTTTCAGGTAATTGCACAAACATAACTTTGAATGCTGGCCATTCATCAGTTTGTAGTTATTCGTTTAGATTTCAATCTTTTTGCATATGTAAAATCCACACATCCTTGGGTCACGTAGACTTACTTTCAGGGTTACAGTCTAGATTTGCATTCGATTAGAATTGCATTTGCTGAAGCAAACAGCGGTGCTTTCGAAGCAAATGAATGTGATCACGGTTTGATGCGCTAGTCTCAAATGTGCTCACTTTTCTAGCATTTCCAAAGGAAACTTTGAATGCTTTTACTACATGGAAACAGCTTTTTCAGTAGAGGAAAAACACACAGTGTATAATTGAGCAGAATTATGTGAACTGGAACAGACCTTTAGTGTTAGAAGTGCAGAACAAACTGCAAAAACCGCAAAGTCTGAGGGACATAAATATAATACTGCTTTGCAAACACTGTAAAAACAAGTTCAAAGGTTGTTTGGATGACAAATGGATCTGGTTTCGCAGCATTTTCCCACCAAAAGAAGGCCTTTTTTCATCAGGGAAAAAAAAAAAAAAAAAAAAAAAAAAACAATGGCTCTTTGTGGAGCTTCATGAGATGGGTAATGAAGAACAGTCTGTGCTCAGACACTCGTATGATGGTTCAACCTCTGTGGTTTCACACAGACATTGCATTCAGTATATATACTCTTAAAAATAAAGGTTCTTTATTGTGGTTCCATCAAGATGAAGAAGTGCTTAAGGGAATAGTTCACCCATAAATGAAAATGTGCTGGAAATGTCCTCACCCTCAGGCCATCTGAGATATAGATGAGTTTGTTTCTTCATCAGGTTTGGGAAAATGTGCAGTGCATCAGTGTCCTCCGCAATGGATGTCTCTGCAGTGAAGGGTGTGCCGTCACAAATAGAGTTCCAAACAGCTGATAAAAAACACATAATCCACGCATCCTAGTCACAGCATCCAAGACAAAAGTTGAAACAAATCCATCATCAAGACGTTTTTAACTAAAATACGAGTCCATAATCCATAATAACGCTTCCTCCAGTGAAAAAGTGCATCTGCTGTTGTCTCTCACATCAAAATCCAGTCACATATTAGTTTAAAGCTGTTTAAACGCTGCTTGATCTGTACAGATTTCTCTCCTGATTCACACCAGAACAAATTTTCACTGGAGGAAGAGTTATTATGAATTATAGACTCGCATTTTAGTTAAAAGCGTCTAATGTTGATGTTTTTCAGGCTTTGTCCTTCTCCGATGTAACTGGATGGACTGGAGTGCGTGGATTCTGTGGATTATTGTGATGTTTTTATCAGCTTTGGACTCTCATTCTGACGACACCCATTCACTGCAGAGCATCCATTGCTGAGACACTGATGCAGTGCTACATTTCTACAAATCTTAGTAAGACCAAACTCATCTACGATGTCATGAGGGGGTTACCCATTTTCAGCAAATGTTAATTTTTGTGCGAACTATTCCTTTAAGAACTGTTTACTAGAAGGGTGTTTGAGGAACAAAAAATGGTTCTTCTATAGCATTGCTGCAACAACAACAAAAAACCTTTGAAATCTTAGTGTAGTATGTTGTAGGCATTACTAGATGACACCTTTCAGCCATTTTCACTTCATCCAGGAGTCATCCAGAGGGATAAGAGCCTGACTCTTTGAGGATGAAATATGTCTGCATTATGTCCATTATTTCCGACCATTACTGAGTCTGACAGTCCCTTTGAAGACACACTTACACCCTCCAGCCAAAGATCACATGCTAAATCTTTTCATTTCCTCTATGGATGCATTTTCAATGGGCTGAAATGAAAGATGACACACAATTCCCACCGATATCAAACATTATTTTAACGTGTTTTGTCCTGAAGCAGGGCGCCGGTCTCTTTGACGGACCGCTGTATTCCCTACAATCACTGCAGACGTCTGTGAAGGGCAGATTTCAGTGAATGTGCTCTGACCCTTTTAGCAAGAGGTCGAAGGAAATCTAATGCTTCGCCTGAGAGATTTGAAGATGATGCTTTCTGAGGTTTTGCTGCACTCGTGCAAACATTCAGGTTCATTTTCAGTAATAAAATCAAGAAGCGTATACTGAGAAATCATATTTCTGATGTGTACGCCTTTAAAACTCATTTAATGTTTCCAGCTATGGGAAAACATTACCAGATTTTTTCCCCTTCACGTCCACTGCCATTGCATATGAAAATCCTGAGGGTGTGATATACGATATAAAGCGTGCAAACGGTGATGATAATGTCGTTTTTGTAATACTTTGAAGGTCCCATTACTTTGTCGATGATTTGAACTCTTTCGCACATTCATGCTCATGCATAACAATCAGATCAGTGTTACCTGAAAGCAGTTCAGGCCAAGCCTAAAGTTGGCTTCTTGGTTAATCAATGCATTTTTCATGAGGGTCTTAAGGAGAAACCGCAGAGAACTAAATCAATAGAGACAGTTGCTGTGTTTCATTCTTCAGGGCAGGTTTCACTCTTTTATTCAATATTAACCCTCTAAAGCCTGACATATTAAATTATAGTCAGAAATTGAACAGTTTATTGAGCCTTTAGACATGATATATATAATATACTGTTATATCTATAAAGTTTGCATGTGTTTTTGTTGAGTATCATATTTGATGCATCAGCCCTTTATGGCTCATATAGTCTGATAAAGGGAGAATATGGAGGGGAAAAAAAGCTTAATTTTATTCAGAGACTCAAACTGAGCAAAAATATGAATTTGGTGCAGATGCTGATGTTTATATGATGTAATTCTGATGCTTGTAATGTAAATCAATGAGATCTTTCTAACAGTACATCAGATACAAACATAAAATTACTATACAAAAAAACTATTAATCAGAGACAGAAGACATGGAGGAGATTATGGTTTAACAGCAAAGCTTACATCATGTAGATCATTTAGAGACCTTAAGTCTGAAACTAAAACCAGCATTGTGCAAATACGTTCAATCACAGTGATTCACGCCGAAGAGCTTTTCTGTTTCTTGCTCAGCGGGGAAAAAGCTTGATTTGCATCTGTTTTATCTGTTTTATCTAGTTCTCATGGCCCACTTGTTCCCGACTGCAGCATAAAGGGGAGTCCTACATATACATGTAGTTCGAATACGAATACAAAGTTTTAAAAGCCTAGAGGATAAAAAGCAACAAATATCACATGAACCAGAATTGAAGCTACACTAGAGAGAGCAAAGAAAGAAACAAAGGACTCTACTTTTATATTCTACACCTCCAATTAAAAGATGTATTTATTGTTTGTTTGTTATTGTTATGTAATCTGCCAACAGGATGCTAACAAGCTAAACTTTGACCGTTTCTGGGTTAGTAACAGTACAGAACAGCTGAAATCCAGCAGCAGCAGATGTTCACATTGATTCAACACTTTTGAAATGGTACACTGAGTTTTCTCCAGTTTCATTCCTGTCACCAGTATTATCAGCATTTCTCAGCAGTACAAACGTGAAGAAGTGCAGGCTTTGGGGCTCTGGAGGAAAGAGAGACACTTTCTGACACCTTTTGAAGTGTTTGGCCAAATGAAGAACACACATCCTTTGACTGACACACAGCAGAGCTCAAATAATCAAATATTTATAAAACCACACTGTTGCATTGAAATGCACAAGTATTCTTTACATATTTTGCATTGATTTTTCACAGGTGTTTTGAATTATGCATGGCATCGTGTTTAAGAGTTAAAGGGAAGTGTCTGTAAACTTAACGGAAAAGTACAGGTAATCCATTTTTCTTACAGTATTTTGCATTTTTTATCAGATTATCTTTTTTTTTTAAATAAAATTACAATACTGAAATACTGTAGTACGCAGAAATAAGAGATGATTCGGTTTCTCTGTAAAAAAAATATGGTATATATTTTTATAACAACTTTACATTTTATAGTAAAAAACTGAATTAAAAAAAAGTTACAAGGTGCATAATGTCATAACACAACAATATAAAACGCCATCGTGACTTTAAAATAATGCAATACAAATTAATTTACGTTAATGTTCTTTCAAAATTAACATATATTTATGTACATAACTGATGAGAAAAAACGAAGATAAAACAACTAAAAAAAGGATTCTTTTTTACTTACAAAACTGTACTTTTAACAGTATTTTTCTGTAAAATTACATGAAATGTCCTGTTAAATCTACTACAGTGTTCGGGTATATTGAGTTCCCCCCCCCCCCTCCCCCTTTGGGTGGGGGTGTTATTACAGTTAACAGGTTTTTACTATAGCCTTTTTGCAAAATTATTACAATTATGTTAATATTGATGTGATATTTTGATAAAAAATAATGAGGTCAGAAAAATTAAGCACATGCACAATACAACAAACCACATGCATTTACAAAATAGGGTGAGTTTTCATTGCATCCTGACTTTAAGTGTCCCAACAAAGGAGATCTGCTTATGGAGCCATCCGTTAGCTCATCCCAGTGGGCTGATTGTCACATTTTTACAATTTTACTCACAGTAACCACTGAAGTTTTTGAGCCAATCACCTGAAGCGTAAATGTCATGTGAAAATGACGTGATGATGGCACCACATCACATGAGAATGGTTTATCCTGAAGCACCCCCCCCCCCCCGTTTATGGCCTGCTGATGAGCGAGAGCAGCGATGCTTTGTTGAGATCAGTCGAACACGAGCCTGAGAGTCATTCGGACGAGCTCTGGTTATAATCTGTTTTGAAGGTCGTCATTCATCTGTTTCCATTGTGTAATGGTATGATTGCACGCTTGCGTTACTCCTCGATCTTCTCTGTTTACCGCCGGGGGATTCAGGGAGACTCAGTGTTCCAGATATAGAAAAGAACAAACAATTCTCTCTGAATGGAGCGATCTTTGTTTAGCTGTGTTATTTAAAACACAAATCTCAATGGAACTGAGGTGAAACTGTCAGTCGTATGTATTATGATTCTCAAACGCTCACTGTAAAAAAAAAAAGTTGTAAATAAAGTGAGTAAATGCTATTTCAATCTTTCTACTCAATCTCACATTAATTCCATGTTTAATTCAGTTTGTTACTTGCCATTTCTTTGTAATTAGTTGTGAAATTTACTAGCAATTTCTGAGTGAAAATTGTTTTTACAGCATTTTATTTTTCAGCGCTGGATCATTCCAGATAACTTCAGTGTAGAGCTGGACAATTTGGCCAAAAATATTATCACAATATTTCTTTCCATATCATATATCCATATTTATCACAATATACATTTACCATTGAATGTAAACAAAACTCTTCACAACTAAACTCCACAGAATCTTTTAATTTTCCTATAAATTCTGTGATCTCAATTTTATTTTTTTCTGGATTCTGTGATTTTTGATTTAATACAAATGTATCATAATAATTGTGTCTAATATACAGTACATTACATGAATATTGAAACAAATGTAATCAAATGGAAATTAATTTACAACACACCATTGCATTTTAATTTTTTTGTCAAATAAGATGCTGCAAAACAGAAGAGCCTTTGTAATGAAAACATTGAAAATACTTATATTTGTTTGTAATATCCTTAAAACTATATTATTTTATATTTTAGTTTTAATACAATAGGTAATATATTTCTGTCATCATGTCTCACGTTAACCCAACTTTATTGATGGGGTTTCTTACTGAGGACGTTTTAGTTTGCTTTCAGTTTGCATTTGATATTGATCTCTTTATTTCCTCGTTCAAAAGTAAACACTGTAAAGCGCTGAGTGTCTCTGCAGAGCAGATCTGGAGATGAAGTTTCAATGCATCATGTAGGAGACACGACGCGAGCATCACGTGTGTTTGGAAAAAAAACCGTGCCATTCTATTCACTACAGGACACTCAGAACATCAGACTTATGGGAGAGTGTAACTTATACTGTCTCACCGTACTCATGCCGTCAGCGGCTGAAGGACGCTCTGTGGGATGTTTTTCCTTTCTCTCTGCCTCGGGCTCGATTCGCTGACGGCAGCTCAAATGATTAGTATATTGTTTTGTGACACATTACCTATTTCTGCGGTTGACCGATAAACACCTACCTGTGCCTAATTCTCTCTGATCTCCTGACGCCTACGGACTGAATTAAACGCTTGTCGTAGAAAGTGGATTGACTGTTTTGTCTGCACTTTCTTGTTTTATTTGTCATTAGAGTTCAGACAAAGTTCGAAAAACGCTTGGTTCACGAACACAAGAGCATAACAATACACAAAATTTGATTTTTTTATGTGCTTCACTTTTTGATATTGAATGAATTATCTATAATTGCTTTTTTCACCTGCATGCAGTGTGGACTGCTATTTTATGTAGTCTGCAGTATATTCCTAACTCTATTTGCCTTCAGTGTAGTGTTCACGTTGTGTGGGCATTCACTACTAATGCAGAGCACAAATTCCAAGATGGACACATACTGCCACATGTAACTTTATATCCCTTAATCCACCCCATACCAAAACTTAACAACTACCTTACTAACTATTAATAAGTGGTAAAATAGGAGTTTATTGAGGCAAAAGTCATAATTAAAGTTATTAAGTGTAGAGCACTTTTTATGATGGATGGAAGCAGTTTATTGGACTTCTATTGGACATACTAATCCCACCCATTCACTGCCATTATACAGCTTGGAAGGGCCAGGACATGTCTAACTATAATCCGATTTTACCTCGGCTGAAGAAGAAAGTCAGATACACTAAGATGACGGTGAGGGTGAGTATTTGACCTTAAAATAAAGTGTGACCAAAGCTTTAAATATTTGTAGTGTGACGGTGAGTTGCATCATTGCTGTGTCCTGTGGACACTTAATTTTGTGTTTAATTTTCTCAAAATGTCTCTACACTGCATTGCGCTGCATGGAGCCACTGAGATGAAACGCGTATGCAGTCGTGCCCAGAGTTCGTTCCAGGTCTTTAATGAGCCTGCCGGAGCTCCACGACTGCATCTGTAAACAGTTTTCTCCCTCCAAACCCCACGGGCAGGCCAAAATTGTGCCATTTGTCATATTCTTCGTTGTTTGCAATTGAAAAAAGATCAATGCTGCTCTCTGGCTGCTTTATTGCAAAGCGGAGCGGAGTAGCTTGTAAGGGCCGCTCGCATTAATATGGATAAGAGAACAGCGGCAGGATTGAGGGAGAAGAGCTGTTGGACCTGGCATGGAAACGGCCCTTTGTTTTCTCTCTTCTGCTCGTAATTAACCCCAAATACTGGGTCAGTCTGAATAGTGTAATTGGCTGTGGGAGTTTAACCCTGATGTGACTGATGAGGAGTTTTTATTGGATTGAGTTGAGAATGTTGACTGAATCGCAAGGTATACAAAGTTTGGGGTCAGTTTTTGAAAGAAATTAATATTTTTATTTATCAAGGATGAATTAAATTGATCAAAAGTGACAGTAAGACATTGATAAAGTTGCAAAACATTTCTATTTATGTAAATAAATAGAAATGTATTTATTTCTTTGAACTTTTGAAGTTTCTATTCATCTGTGAATCCTGAAAAATTAAATATATCAGTTTCCACAAAAATATTGTGCAGCACGACTGTTTTCAACACTGATAATAATCAGAAATGTTTCTAATAAGCAGCATATTATACTGATTTCTGAAGATCATGTGACGCTGAAGACTGTAGTAATGATGCTGAAAATACAGCTGCGCATCACAGAAATACAGCACAGTTTAACACATATTCACATAGAAAACATGTATTTTAAATTGTAATAATATTTCACAATTTTTACCGTATTTGAACAGAATTGAACACAGTGTGTAAAACAAGCTTTGCCAGAGTATTTAGTTAGTTCTGGACAAATAAATAAATCTGTAATACTGTATAGATTGTATAGTAGTACTAATAGTAATTATAATAGCACAGATTATGATTTAAATTTTATATGGTTGTCATGTAGACTTATGTTGATTCAAGACTAAATTCATCTCACATACACAGATTTTTAATAATTTCTTCACTTCTGTTTTCTTCAGAAGTTTTAATTAGTTTTATCGCTCTGAATTCTCCTGGCTCGCTCATGTCCAGGTTGTAATGGAGAAGTCTCATTTTCTCCAGAGGATGAAACTAACTTTAGCAATCAGTTCAGCTCTCTAGATGTCGTGCAATCACCCGCGCGATTGTGGCTGAACAACGCGGCTGATTACAGTAGTGCCGAGGCTTTGATAGAGCCATTAAACACAATAACCATTAGACCCACAGCAGCGCTGCTTAATCTGACTGTTTTTCCTCATTCTGTCTCACCCAAAGGTTATACCAGAACAATATATTAGTTGCCAGCGCATATATTGTTTTTATATTATATTATCCGAAAAGAGGGAACGGGATTGTGTGGGTGTGAGCTACAAATGAGTTTGATAATATTGAGGGAGGATTTTTTCCTCCTCTTTACCCTCCTAACCTGAGTATGTGAGCGGTGTGAAGTAGAGTTGTGTCGTTTGGGAGAGAAGAAGGTTTTTTGAAAGTTGTAGCATCTGAGATTTCTCTTGCTTTGATATTCATGAGCATAGGATGGCTCATAATGTAATAATGTAATCTATCTATCTATCTATCTATCTATCTATCTATCTATCTATCTATCTATCTATCTATCTATCATCTGTCTGTCTGTCTTTCTGTCTGTCTCTGTCTCTCTGTCTGTCTGTCTGTCTGTCTGTCTGTCTGTCTGTCTGTCTGTCTCTCAATCAATCTGTCTGTCTGTCTATCTATCTATCTGTCTTTCTTTCTGTCTTTCTGTCTGTCTATCTATCTCTCTATCTCCTCTCTCGTATCTCTCTCTCTCTCTCTCTGTTGTCTGTCTGTCTGTCACTATCTCCTCTATCATTACTCTCCCATCCCCTCTCCGGTGTTCTTCTCTCCTCTCTCTCTCTATCTCTCTCTCTCTCTATCTCCCTCTCTCTATCTCCCTCTCTCCCTCCCTCTCTCCCCCCCCCCCCTCCTCTCCCATCCTCTCTCTCTTGCCCTCTCTCCCCACCTCCCTTCTCTCCTCTCCTCTCCTCTCCTCTCTTCTCCTCCTCCTCTCCTCCTTCTCTCTCCTCTCCTCTCCTCCTCCTCCCCTCTCCTCTCCTCCCCTCCCCCCCCCATCCCTCCTTCCCTCTCCTCCCTCTCCTCGCTCCTCTGTCCCCGGACTCTCGCTGTCTCTCTTTCTCTCTCTCTCTTCTCTCTCTCTCCTCTCCTCTCCTCTCCTCCCCCATCTTATCCTCTCCTCTATCTCTCCTCTCGCTCCTCATCCTCCATCGTCCTCCCCTCCCCTCCTTCTCCCCTCCCCTCCTCCTCCTCCTCCTCCTTCTCCTCTCCCTCCTCCTCCTCCTCTCCCCTCTCTCTCTCTCTCTCTCCCTTCTCTCTCTCTCTCTCTCTCCCCTCCTCCTCCCCCCTCCATCCTCTCATCCCTCCCCCCTCCTCTCACTCCCCCCTCTCTCTCCCTCCCCTCCCCTCAATACGCTACTCCCCCCCCCCCTCTCCTCTCCTCTAACTCCCCTCTCTCTCCTCCTCCCTCTCCTCTCCCTCCCTCCCCTCTCTCTCTCTCCCTCTCTCTCTCCTCTCTCTCTCCCTCTCGATACTCGCAAAAAAAAGCTCCTCTCCTCCTCCCCTCTCTCCTCCTCCCTCTCTCCTCTCTCTCCTCCTACCTCTCCGTCCCTCTCTCTTTCCTCCTCCCCTCCCTCTCCCCCCCATCTCTCCTCCCTCCCTCCGCTCTCCTCCTGCCCCTCTCTCCCCTACTCCCTCTCTCCGCCCTCTCTCCTCCTCTCTATCCTCCTCTCTCCACTCTCCTCTCACTCCTCTCTCCATCCGGATCATCTCTCATTCTCTCTCTCTCTCTCTCGCTCTCTCCCTCCCCCGATCTCCTTCCTCTTCTCCTCTCATCTCTTCCTCGTCCTCTCTCCCCTCCTATCTATTCCTCCTCTCGCTCACTCTCCCCTCTCTCCGTCCCACCTCTCTATCCTCTTCTCTCTCCTCCTATTCCCCCTCCTCTCCATCTCTCTCGGCTCTTCTCCGGGGGGGTCTCGGCAGGCCCGGTCTCCCCCTCCGCTCACTCTCCTCTCCTTCGGGCTCTCCGATCCCTCCCCCGGCTCCCTCTCACATCCCCTCCCTCCCCCTCCCTTTCTCCTCCCCCCTCTCCCCTCCCCCCCCCCCTCTCTCCGCTCTCCCTCCTCTCCCTCGCTCGTTCTCTCCCCCTCCCCCCTCCTCCGTCACCCCTCCTGGCTCTCCCATCCTCTCCTCTCCTACATCCTCCGGCCCTCTCTCTTCTTCCTCTCCTCTCCTCCATCTCCCCACGCCCCTCCATCTCTTCGCTCCCACCCTCTCCTCCCACATTCCTTCACTCGACCCTCTCTCCCCCTCCTCCTCTCCTCCGCCTACTCTCGTCTCCCTTTCTCCTCTCTCTCGCTCCTCTCTCTTCTCCTCTGCTCCCGCTCTCTCCTCTCATCTCTGTCTGTCTGTCTGTCGGTCCTGTCTGTCTGTCTGTCAAAATTAACTAAATAAAAATTTGGTTATTTATTTATTTATTTTACAGATTGACATTTTTGTGAGAGTAAAATGAACGTAATGAATTATATATACCTCCATTCAAAATTTTAGGGTTAGCATTTATTTATTTTTAAGAACACTGTCAGAATGCATTAAAATGTATCGAGTGCCAGTAAAGACATTTATAATGTTACAAAATATTTTTTTTTTTCATCTAAGCAAGATCACGTGACACTGAAGACTGGAGTAATGATGCTGAAAATACAGCTGCTCATCACAGACATACATTGCAGCTTAACAGATATTAACATAGAAAACAGCTGGTTTAAACTGTAATAATATTTCACAATTTTCACTGCATTTTTTTATTAAATAAATGCAGCCTTGCTGAGCATAAAACCATTAAAAATTTATAAAACTTACCCCCAAACTTTTGAATGGTAGTGTTTTTATTTTATTTTAGAAGTTAGTTTTATTAGGGCATTGCATGAGAAAATGCAATTGTCACACAGAAATGAGCCCAGTTTGGCGAGGTTTCTTTTACAACACGCAGCACATGAGAGAAGAAAAGCGTGAGAGACCGGCCCATCAGTGACTCACGTCTCCATCAGCGCTCAGAGCCAAACACACGAGCAGAAGCACTCCGGTGTCACGCTGAGATGATTGTGGCCACAGAGGTGTAAGGAAAAGTCAGTCGAGCCAGTAGATGAGAAGAACAGTGGCACTCAATCTTCCTCTTTATTCTCGGCTCAATGATTCACAGACGACCTGATCTTCACAACTCATGCATGCTACAAACATCCAGTGCTATTATCCTTAGAGAACTTTCAAATAATCAATTAAATAATATGTTGTTGCTTAAAATGAGTTAAAAACACTAAATGAAAACAATAATAAATACAGTACATCTGTTGTATATTTATTTGATTAATTATTATACTGTTAATTGCCAGAACTAATTCTTATTCAATGTTTTAGTAAGTCAGCTTAAGTAACTAAAACTAGGAACTAAGGGAGGAAAGATCTAGAACAAAAATAGCTAAAACTATTATAACAATAAATAACTAAAAGGTATTTAATGTAACAAAGTACCTAAAAGTTTGACTAGTGTTACGATTAAATACCATTTCAATTTTAAACTCAATTTCAGTTGTAGTTTTAATTAGGTTTTATATTTAAAAAACACTACTACTTACTGTTAGTTATTATTAAATACTATTTCAATTTTAAACTCAGTTGTAGTTTTCGTAGTCTTCGTTTTTTGAGGGGAGTTTTTATATTAAACAAAACCCCATTAGTTACCATTAATTAATACCATTAATATTAATACCATTGTGTGTGTGTGAGAGAGAGAGAGGCTTCATTTCACTCTCCTCGTATAAATGTTGAATTTCAGGTCTGCCACACCATTTGCTTCTGCAAAATTGTTTCTTCTCCTCTTCATCTTAGTTGTGTTTATTGCCATTTATTTTGATTAATTCACATTCTTCTCCCTTCATCTTCTGTTGAAAAAGATGTATGCATTCTCACTACATCCTCTTTTTCCTCTATTTATATTCTCGTCATGTTTTATTGGCCGTTTTGGTAAATAAGTCTCATTTGTCACTCTTGCTTAGTGTGTCTTCCTCCGTTGCGTTAGATTCCTGATGAGCCTGTCTCGATCTGTCACACCTTGTGCAGCATTTCAAGTAAATAGTTTGGAGTTGAGTCTTTCTCTGTGTTTGAGGGTTTGAGCATCAATAATAGTTGTGCTGTCTGTGTTCATATAATATCAGAGAACATTTGGCCCCACATTTGTAGCATTTTACATGCATGCATTTGATTTATCCAAAAGTGACTATAGCATTGCATTGAAAATATGCATTTTTTTTCAATGCATGCATTCCCTGGGAATCGAACCTATGTTTTTGGTGTTGTAAGTGCCATGCTTTACTGTTTGAGCTAAAAAAAAAAATGCTTTACTATGTTAAACCAATTTTAAAGTAAAAATCTAACAGGGCTAAAGGCACACCTTAAGGAAAATGTGGGCTTTGCACTGCTTCCATAGAGAATGACTGCAGAAAAAAAAACATGTTTTTACTAAACATTGATGGAGCAACACACTTTGTCGGAAGATAAATCATAATAGTGATTTGTTTTGTTTAAAAATCATATAAATGCATGAGGTGATGAGTGGGGGTGGCTTTATGCAAGCCTGTTGTCATCATGGTGTAAAAAAAAGTAATTTTATCAAACAATTCAGACTTTTTTCTTGCCATTCTGAGAAAAAAAAAAAAGATAGAATTGCGAGAAAAAAGCCGGAAAAAAAAGAAAAATCTTGCAATTGTGTTTTTATATAAAAAAGTCGCAATTACCTTTTTTTTTTTTCTGTGAATGGAAACGGGCTTAGTTTTAACCACACACTCAGTTATTGATATCTTTAGCCTAAAGTAAATGTTGGCATTAATATCTAATTTAATAACCTTTCCACTCACTGGACAGTTTAATTTTGCTTAAATAAAATAAGTTATTTTTGTCAATGAAATTCTGTCATTAAAATACAGAAAAAAATATATTTTCTGAAAGAATTTTACACTACTTGATGGAGATCCCTTGATAATTTAATGTAGCTTTACAGTAGTAACAATAAAAATGATATTTTATTATATGATAGTTGGACACCCAGCTCAATAAATGATATTGACGATCTGAATTTAACCATGTCGTGTCAACAAATGGAAAAGTCAGCTATTTATTATCGCATCAATTATTACTATTTAGTGCCAACAGCAGAGGCACACATAAAATAATTTGACATATTCTTCAGTTATTGAAAACTGTTGATTTAATTACCTTAAAACGGAAACCTTAAGATTCTGTTTCAAAATATATTTAGTAATTTTATTGATTTTAATTTTATTATTCTCAGGTCCTACATAAATATACAACATTAACTTCGCAAAATTTTCATGTGCAAAGTGAGGCGTGGATGTTTAGGCAAATGCCGTGGTGAGTTTTTGTGCCATCTAGTGGTCTAAATTAGAATAAAATAAACCTAAGTTTAGCTTTAATATCAGCTGATAGGACAGAATGGAATGAGAAATATTTTCCATACTCATAAATAAAAATCTAATCTCTAGAGCGTTTAATCCATCTGTGAAGCACACTGGTGAACTGTGGCAGATGTTTTAAAGGCTGTTGCTGCACTGATTCTTCAGCGGTGTGATTTGGCTCTGGTGCTCCGGCACTGTTGTATGAACAGGACTGAGAGCAAACACACACGAAGCCAATGTGTCACTCCTAAAACAGAGAGGCACTTGTGACTCAGCCTTCAGTTATGACCAAATGTTTATACCACCATCAGGTTAATCTGATGGCAACCAGACTTTACAATGAGAACCTTCATTTCTCACTTTCTTTGCTTTTGTACAGAATAATCTTGATAAATACTACTATAAATGAGATGTGCATGACCCATGTCTCTGAAGAAAAATCTCCAAGTTCTCGTGGAATAACTGTACAGCATTAGGTCCTGTTCTTAGGTCCGACTCGCTCTCCTACGGTGACACATGGAGAGCGATCGTATCGAGTGTTAAAGAATAGTTCACTCCAAAAATGCAAATTTGCTGAAAGGTCCACACTTATATTAATCCAGACCACTCCAGTACATCAATTAACATCTTGAGAAGCCAAAAAGCTGAAACAAATCCATCAAATCCATCCTAACGGTTGCTTCTGGTTAAAATACGAGTCCATAATCCATAATAACTCTTCCCCAGTGAAAGGTGGTTCTGGTGTGAATCAGGAAAGAAATCTGCACAGATCAAGCAGCGTTTAAACAGTTCTAAACAAATATGTTGGTGATTTTTGATGTGAGAGGACAACAGGAGATGCACTTTTTCACTGGAGGAAGCGCTATTATGGATTATAGACTCAACGTATTTGAGTTAAAAGCGTCTTAATGTTGGATGTGTTTCAGCTTTTGTCTTCTCAAGTCATTAACTGATGGACTGGAGTGCTGTGGATTAATTTTGATGTTTTTATCAGCTGTTTGGGCTCTCATTATGACGGCACCCATTCACTTGCAGTGAGAAACTGATGCAGTGCTACATTTCTACAAACCTGATGAACAAACAAACTCATCTGGATGGCATCTTGGTGACCTAAGACTGAACTAATTCTTTTAACTATGGATTAATCATGCATTTATTTACTACTAAATAATTATATAGAGTTGCCAAAAAGATCACACACCTTTATATCATCCAAACCTGAAACAAAAAATCAATTTAAACTCTCAACAGAAAAGAGATTGGACATATATTCTGTTTTTATCCTGAGCAAAAGACTCACATTTGTCTCACACTGCTCCCAGATTTGCCAAGACAATATAGTTTATAGTTTAAGAAATGTTGTGCTCCTTCAGAATGTTGTTTCTTTTAAAACAAAACGTATGTGCTTTTAAATTGTATCTGTGTTGCTATTTCTGCCACAGGACAGAGCAGCTTATTTATAACCCTTTGCACTATATTTCCTGATAAAACTTTACAGAAGGTTTATTTATCAGGGGTTTTGAGGGCTTGACCATTTGTCCAAACACATCTCCTGTGAGAAACTGCAAAAGAGTTGCAAGTTTTCCGGTTATCACCAAAGTTGTGAAGGGAAATAATTGAATATGAGATGAAACAGTGTTGCATTCCTTAAAAGCCAGACATTAAAGAAGTGCAACTAGAAATCAGTATATATTAAATATTATTATAGAATCCTTTGCACTGTTCATTATGGACACTAACATTTGACAGCAACATAGTGGCTGGATTGGCTTGATTTTGGAAATGCTTTGCTTGAAAAGAGTTTTTGCTGTCTTTCTGTGAAGCAGATTCACGTGATATCTTCCATCTAATGTAATGTAATTTAAGTTGCATGAATTTTGCATTAGATATTAGATATGCAATATTCATTTATGGCATTTTACAGGCTCTGCCAACTGTTCTTTACTGTTGTAAAACTCTGAAAGCGATTCAGTGACGTGAAGACTGTTAAACTACTGGTCTTTTAAATGCTAAAACAGAATTTAGGCATCACAACATTATAATGAACAGTATGAAAAATGTATATTATCATTTTCAGATTTTGTTGATTAGTTATCTACATTTCACAATGTTTACACAGATCACTTTACGTTGACAGAGTAAAGGTTATCCTACATCTGTAAGGAAATGAGTATGCATGAAATTTAATATCCAATATCGGCCATTTTCAAGTAATATTTGTACATTTTGAGTGTAAAATACATAAGATATTATTTGCTATACTATATTTGCTAGAAAGTGTGGACACGCAATGAGTATTTTTCTTGTTTTTTAGTAACATTCTTAAATCAAAGATACGTTTACTTGAGAAGCAAAATAACTTAAGATATATAACGTCTTGTATTCTGACAAATGTGTCAAAATTAAGTGACTTTTTGCTTAAAACGATAACTGTCTGCCAGTGGGGTCAAACAAATCAAACTTGTTTCCCTTTGAATTATGATTATATTTCTGACACCTTTGGCAGATATTTTTCTTGTTTTAAATATAAACTCATTTAATTTTCTCCAGAATACAAAACTTAATAGCTTAATTTATTTAGCTTCAAAGTATCTTGACTTAAGAAGTTTAGATGTTTGTGTTGGAAAACAAGTCAAAAATACTGAAGAAAATCATTTTTTTGCAGTGCACATTAAATATATATGTACAAACCTGGTCGTGGTTGCGCTGTGAATATGAGTGAGCTGTTTTTGTAATGTGTGACGTGATATTCATACACTGGTGTGTTGTTGGTCTTGAAATGTGCCCTTTTATTCAGAATAACACAAATCAAACATTCAATACAGGCGCTTCCTTGAGTCTTGGCTGTACCAAACTCAGTGGCATATCCTGGTACCTTATGCTTTCACACGCCGTCGTTAAGTTCTATAAGCAGCTCCCCGGGTGCATCTACCAACCCAGGAAACGTGAAAAACATTAACCCAGTAACTTTGTTTTGGGAAGCCCTTTTCTGCAAGCGTCTGAGAAAACAAGCGCGTCTGATTTCGCTCTCTTGGTGACGTGGCAAAGGGATCTCATTATAATATCACCGCCTCTTAATCTGTAAGTTTACACCCACGGCGCCGTTATTGTGTATTCACAAGCGACAACGGTGTAGCAGCTCTAATGCCATGATGATAGTTTGAGCAAAGCATGCTAACTGTTCTGTGTTTGGCTGCACAGACGAGCACTGAACACTTTTTAGAGTCCCAGCCTCAGAGGAGACAAAAGAGCAGTGGTTTTATTTGTTTACTGTATATTATGCTGCTGCCACACATATCTAATATAAACATATGATTTCTTTCCCAGCTGGTAAGCTTCACAGACATAACCCACTGTTTTTGTAACTCGTGTATTTTTAACATAAACTTGTGTGAATGAGAACTTATTTTAATACTCACATGCTGTGACAGCCACTTTCTCTCCGTGTGCTTCGGATGTGTTCGCTCAGAAAACCATGTATCAGAAGTTTAAACTAATATGGTTTAAAAACGCATGATTTCAGTGCGATAAACATGATAATCAGAATCAAAACAATGTTTTTTAGCAGGTCCGAGCTGTAAATGCGCAGCTCTATTCTGGAAAAGGGGGCGGAGAAGCCAGCAGCTCATTTGCATAAAAAACACCGGTCCCGAAAAACGGCGTGGTTTCTGTGTTTTCACCAAATAGGCATTTTCTAAATTATATTATAAATGATCTTTGGAGTATTTTGAGCTGAAACTTCACAGACACTTTCTGGGGACACCAGAGACTTATATTTAATATTGTAAAAAGGGGCATAATATGTCTCCTTTAATGAATTATTTTTCCGCCTGTGAAAGAAAATCAAGCATATTGGTGGACCGGTGTTGAAAGTACTTAAAAAAAAAGAAAAAAGCCTGGAAGCAGAAAATGAAACAAACATAGCAGAGGGATCAAACGCCGCTCCTTCTCTTTCGTTCTACTGTTCCGGGCCCGGGGGGAAATAAACATGCACACTGATATAGTACAAGGCTTTCATGACAGATTGCTAAATAGCACTGTTATGCATTTTAAATGCAAATGAGGGTGAGTGAGTTTCAGAGGCGTGGAGAGAGCGACCTATTTTCATGAGTCAGGGTACGAGAGCGTGGGAGTGCGGCCGCATTTAGACCGACGGCAAAGATATGCACATGCAAAAGTGTTGAGATCGGGGAGGAACAGAAGCGATAGACACACAGACAGATTTTGCAACACACTTCTTTGTCTTCTGCATGCATTGCGGCAAATGCACATGATTGAAAAGCCCATGCTGTGATAAATCCCGGCCTGGAAACACTTGTTGCAGAGCTGAAAGTGTGGTGAGAGAGATGTGCATGTCTTTGCCTTTATTTATTTGGTACGGAGCTGTGAAATAAGCCTGATGAACAGTCAGCTGGTCATTATTGCATATGTGACCATACATCCTCTTTTTGTCGGTCTCAACACACTCTGGATTCTTTAGTCCCTAAAGTACATATTAGTACCTTTTGCAAAGGTACCACCCAAGTGACAGCTTTTGTACCTTTTTTGTTGCAGCTGTGAAACTGCCATCAAGCCATCTTTCTGATGCTCCTGTGTGTGTTGTGTTGTGGGGTGTGTGTGTGTGTGTGTGTTTGTGTGTGTGTGTGTGAGAGAGAGAGATGATTATGAGACTCTGGAAATGTGTGACCCTTACTGTTTGACTCGGTGTGTCATTGAATTTTATCACTGCTATGATTCCCTGCTCTCAATATTAACAGGCGGCTTTCATTAACCTGAGGTCAGGCTTTATGTGTCCGCAGGGCTTTTTTCATCACCCTCTGCGTCTCTCTCTTTCAGTCTATCTCTTCTCTCCTCCCGAATGCCATTTCTCCTGGTTTTCCTTATTAGCTCTTTTTTAGTGTGACTGCAAATTCACCCTAGCAAACACTCCTGCCCTCTCATACCGTGTTGGAAAATATTGCCATTTCTTACTCCGTGCATGAGAGATTGTGGTGATGTCCTTTAAATTTACAGTACAGTTGCTGTCAGTTGTTTTCTTTTCGTAGGCCTGGCTCACAGAGATTCACGAGTTCGCTCAGCAGAACGTAGTGATCATGCTTCTGGGTAACAAGGTGAGTGTTGAAGCTTATGGAGGTACCTCACTTACTAGAGATCTGAAACCTTATGGCCTTATGCATGCATGTTATCAATTCATACATAATTTATATAGAACACATTGATTTGAAATCAACGCTAATGCATAATGCATTGTTTATTGATTGATTCATTGATCGATTAATTGATTTTTCAGGCTGATGCTACACATGAAAGGGTTGTGAAGAGAGAGGAGGGTGAAAAACTGGCCAAGGTTTGTAATGTCAACACACACTTATAAGGGTCATTTTGGTCATGTAGTCACACATATATATATTTTTTAATACGCGTAATTTCTTTAAGTGCAAAACCTTTTTAATAAGGGGAAAATGGAGATAAATGCATATCGCTCACCTTATTTAGCCTCTGTTGTTGTCTTTGAGAGGTTGCACAATTATTCATTGTGTATATGTGACAGAAACACACTTATGCAGTTATTTTGGTCATGTAGGCATGTTTTGAAATACAAATTATTTCTTTATGTGTAAAACCTGGAAAAATGTCTAAATGCATCTTTAAAACCGGCATCATTTCATGCATTAACTGAAACAGTAATTGCAGATTCACTGCAGGCTAAATAAATGCATTATTCAGCCTCTTTTATTGTCTTTTGAGAGGTTGCCCTGTTTAAATTATTCATGCATATCTGACACAAACTCATACATGTGCATTGATCTTAGAGGGACCCCTCAAAAGAATGCTGAAGCACTGATCCCACTGTTTATAAATGCATGTATTGTTTAAAGTCTGCATATTATATGGAAGGAAGAAGAGCATTTATTCTTTCTCTCTAAAGGAGTTTGGCGTTCCCTTCATGGAGACCAGTGCTAAATCAGGTCTGAATGTGGAGTTGGCCTTCACTGCTGTGGCCAAGTAAGTCACTCATTTTCAGACCGAATCTGTGCATTTTCCCCACTGAGAATCTGCAGAATGGATTTATACCTGGTAACGTGTTGTAAATGGAGCTGAGAGAACCACACTCTTACTGACAGCTGAAAGCATGAACAAATTAGCACAACTATCTAATAAAGGAACATGTGTGATGGGGATGTGATTCTAAAATCAGGACATCACACGTTCTGTATGTGGCGCTCGTATGTACTGATTCATCAAAGACAGTTTTCAGACACATAACCTTAGCAACAGCATAGCAACACACTAAAACACCAATGCAACTGCATGGCTATCTACGCATTAAAACACTCAGAACACTTTATCAACGCTGCAACCACCCAAAACCCCATAGCAACCACATAGCAATGCATTATAAAGCACCCAGAATACCTTAGTGACAGCATAGCAACACATTAAAAACCATGCAGAATGCCATAGGAACCGCAAAACAACACATTACAAATTACAACACACTAAAACACCATAGCAACCGCATAGTAACACATCATAAAACAACTCTGTTGTAAAAAACACAGAGGGCTGAATTCACTAAATACATTCGAGCCACTTTTGCACACAGTATCAGCACACATTTCTAGATGCATCCTATTCATTATTCATCTAATTTAACCAATTTATACCAGCTAAAAATTAATTAACTTTTATGCATTTAGCAGTTACTTTTATCTGAAGCATCTTACAATATGCATTATGTTTAATGATAATTTGTGCCTTTATATTGTAAAGAAAACACACATTTTCAGTTTCTGTCTGAATATTCATTGTGTAGAGCTACAGTATACAAGCATTTCAATTCAGCATGCCTCTATGTAAATGATTTTATGCATCTTATTGCATCTTATTTATAAACTTAATACTGTTCGCCTGGTGCAGTTAGTGCGGGTTAGATTATGTACAAATTGTCATATTTTACTCATTCCAAATTGCATGACAAGAATTGTAGTTAGTAATGTAATGCATTACATACATAAAAAAGTAACTGTAGTCTGATTAAGAATATTTAAAAATGTAATATAATTCTATTACAGTACTTATCTGATTACATGATCCAGATTTACTAGTACTGGGTGCAATTAATGTTGCACTCGGGGGTGATTTGTTTTAAGTTTTTGTTGCAGGCATAATCCAGTTTATTAAACTGCATCTTATTGACAAACATGCATTCCTGCAGCACAAACTGTTAAACATGGTGCAAGTAAATGCCAAGATCATGGGTTTGATTCCCACCGAATGCATGGACTGATAAAAAGTTTATAACATGAATGCAATTAAAGTCGTTTTGGATGAAAGCGTCTGCAAAATGCATAATTATAAATCCTCCACAACTCTTACAACTGACCCGTAAATTGGGGTTTTGCACAGTGCAAATTGCATTTTAATGTAATAATAAGTTCATAATGCATCAAATAATGTTGAACTAAATTCAAGGTGTTTTTGTTAAAATATATGAAAATATTTTAAAATAATAATATATTTGTTAAAATAGTGATTCCCGTGTAAACATGTGTTCAGTGTTAATTTTGGGGTGTGTTTGCGCAGTTAACAGATTTGCATAATTCCTTCATTGAATCCTGTGCTAAATAGCACAGACAGCATATGCAAATAAACACAGCAATCAGCAGGCGCAGGTCGTTTGAGTTCAGAGAGGAAACTGATGTCTCCCTCCCCGTCTCTCAGGGAACTGAAGCACAGGGAGATGAAGGAGCCTAACGAGCCAAAGTTTCAGCTGCAGGAGTATGTTAACAAGGAGATGAAGGGAGTCGGCTGCTGTCGCTCCTAAACCCCCCTCTCTCTCTGTTTGTGTGTTTTTCCACTTTCATCCTCTTCTCTCGCATAAATTGGATGCCTGTCAGATATTCTGCGGCTCTGGAGACTTTCATTTTCAAACGCTGTGCTCGTTCTTTGGACCTCCATGCACTTCACAGCTCACAAACAATAGCGAATGACACGAAGCAGTCATCAGAATGCGATTGGCACGTCCTTAAATATTTGCACCCCCAATAAACACAGACCCACCTCTCCGAGCAGCTGTGAATGTATGTTCAACACTCATGAAGTTTGCTTTTATTACATGAAAAAATCATTCAGTAGTTAGATGTACTTTTCTGTGGCAGCTTCAATTAAACCCAATCATACACCACTTTCACTGTTAAAAATACCCACAAGTGTATCAAGCACGGCTGTTCAGCACAGAGATAATTATAAGTGTAAAATCATAATTAACAAAGACTTGCCTTATCATAACATGGTGTTTTCTGTGGTTTCAGTCTCATTCTGTAAACGGCTTGATGCAGTTTGTGGAAAAGTTTTTAAATTACTTTAGTGAGATGATTAATCTTTTCTTTTAAATGTTCTTTTATTTATTCAATGAAACAGGTGGCTTTTCTTGATTTGTTTGAGCTAACCCTCAATTAAAAGAACATGCTGATTTTTTTTATTATCTTATATTATCTTTCTGTTTTTGAAGCATAGATCATGATAGCTGTAAACTTTTTTATTGTGTCTCTTTAAGGTTAAATTTGCCAGACTGTCTCTATTTTATGTACAGTTTGACAATTTCTCTTTTTTTGTGTGCAAACCATCACACATTAATCTAAAGTCCAAAGCTGATCGAGGCTAAGGAAGCTGGTTCCCTGCAAACTAAATATATCATATATATATATACTGATAATTGTGTGATATAAACTTGCAGTTCTGAGAAGAAAAGGCCAAATTGTGAGATATGAACTTGCAGTTACAAGAAAAAAAGTCTGAATTCTGAGCTAAAAAGTCGAAATTACCTTTTTTTTCATGGTGCAAGCAAAAAAAAAAAACAGAAATGAGAAATGTAAACGAAAGAATTCGTAGGCAAAAAAAACCTTCAACTGCGAAATATGAAGATTTGTCCGATTAAAAAGTCGCAATTACCTTTTTATTCTTATTCTGTGGCGGAAACGTTAAATGTTTTAACAGACGGAAAATTTGATTAAGTTTGTCAAAAGAAGTCGCTTTTTTACACTTGCATATTCATGTCATATTCTCTCCACTTTTTTCATTGTTATTTGTCAATGTCTTTTCATAAAATATGAACTAATATGAAAGATGTATGTATTGTACATATGAAAAATATCATATGGCACTTACAGTAGTTTGCATAACATATAATTAATGTTTTGTTAAATGCCTTTAAATTTAGTATGGTCCTGTACGCTAAATATATAGAAAGCTTTCATTAGAATTAGTAGCTTTAAGTGATCAGAATGTGCTTGAATTGAACAGATTGATGTTATGTCAGATATTGCACGTACTGTGGATCGTTTAATATATCGTGCTGTACAAATATTTTCATTTGAAGAGTTTTCAGTACTTTGACTTTTGCACTTTTGTTCTTGTTGTTTTTCTGTTGTTGTTGATATTTTTTATATGTGTCCCTGGAGCACAAAACCAGTCATGAGTAGCATGAGTGTAATTGTAGCAATAGCCAACAAATACATTGTATGGGTCAAAATTATAAAAAAAAATTTATGCCAAAAATCATTAGGATATTAATAAAGGTCATGTTCCATGAGATCCTTTAGTAAATGTTCTAAATTCTAAACCAGTATCATATATCAAAACAAAAATGTTGATTAGTAATATGCATTGCTAAGAATGCATTGCTTGTTTGGACAACTTTAAAGGCGATTTTTCCTCAATATTTAGATTTTTTTGCACCCTCAGATTCCAGATTTTCTAATAGTTTTATCTCAGACAAATATTGTCCTATCCTAACAAACCATACATCAATGGAAAGATTATTTATTCAGCTTTCAGACGATGCATAAATCTCAATTTCATCAAATTGACCCTTATGACTGGTTTTGTGCTCCAGGGTCACATATCATTGGAAACTAAAGGAAGACCAGAATATGGACTGAAATTAAAGATATTTGTACTGATGTGCCATTTTTAGCTGCTCAGAGATTTTTGACAACAAATCAACTGATGCATATAAGTTGAATTCATTTTGTTTTCCTCTGTATGAAGATATTACATGAGCAGGAAATATCACAGAAATGACAAGCAATGATATACAGAACTTTTTTTTTTATCTGGTAGGTCAACACAAAGTGTTTTTTATTTTTCAAGGTATTTATGTAATGTGTATTGTATTCCCAACAATAAAATCTGACAGTGAAGTGAATTCTGCATTGGTGTCTCAGTAATATTATATAACAGGGACCTCTCATGGACACAACATCACATTGCTGCTCCTTCCTTTTAAAAAAATAACAGCCATGAAATCCAAAGTTTTCTAAAAGCCGCTTTTACTGTTTACAGATTTCACAATATCAGATATGCATGCATTCATAGACACGTTCATACAAAGCAATTTGCACATGAGAATGATGCAAGCAGAAGTCATTAATCTAAGCGGTGCATCTTATTTCAGGTCTTTTTATCTGTGATATTCAATAATAATCACTTTCAGCATTAAATATTATAAACCAGGAGCACATGGCATCTTGAATAGCATTGGCAGGTGCCTTCCTCAACTGTTAGTTGATGGGTCAGAGTTTAGCTGGTTAGGTTCAACAGCTGGCAGACAATTACATCAGTATAATATCAAAAAGCATTCAAATGTAGCAATGCATTCTGATGAAACAATGCTGTGCAAGCAACATATAAATATTGATGTAGAATTTCGTTCTAAGATTTACAGGGTAAAATGGTATCTTGTGTCTTGAAGGTAAAATTCTGTGATATATTTGCGGTACTGTATGTATAAAGTGATTAAAAATATTAGTGGTTTATATTTGTGGTTTCTGAAAAATCCTTTAAAACCTTTTGTTTAGATTTCCTTTTGTGAGGTTCAAGCCTTAGTTAGGGGTCAGATTCATTTTAATATCAAATGAATACATATTTAATATTAATCAATAGTAATTGACATTGCGATAGTAAATATAATTCATATTTAATATATTTATTAAACACCACATGAACTAGAGGTACTGTACTGCATACGTAATCGCATTATTAACAACATTAGCAGACAGACCCCCAAAAAATTTTTTAATTTCAGTGTTTTTTACAGCCTACATGTTTTCAGCACTTTTTATTGGCTCCAAAAGGATTATACATGTATTAATTTATAAAATATAAGAAATCTGATTTGTAAAGTGCACACATCTTCTTATGTATATGGTAATATGGTAACATAATGCATAAAATTACACATCACATACACGCATTTCTGTCACACACTCCAATTTTCTGTGAACGTTGGTTTCTAAATCCTTCAAAAATATTAAGTACAATTGTTTATTTTTTCAGGCCACAAAATTCACAGGTAAGCTATATGACATAAAATCTTTCCAAAACACTCAGACCAGAACTTAATGACGTCATCTTTTTGCATTTCCAGAGTGTTTAGTCACGTGGCATTTACGGCTCTGTGATTGGCTAAAAATAAATAAATAAACAAATACAGTATTCCAAATACATTTTCTGAAGCATGCACCAGCCATGCCGAATAGTTACCGTACCGTTCAGTGCTGTTACGTCGGTGGCACAAGTGTTTTTATGTCAGCATTGGCTAACAATACTACAGTAACTTTAAAATGCATCTGAATTTTTTTACTCAAACTTGTAATGTTTAACTGTTTTATCAAACAATCTAACCTTGATAGCTATTATCAGATTAAATAGGCAACCTTTTAAAGTAATAACTCAAAAATTTGAATTAGCTGAAAACGTATTCCCCCTCAGGTCATCCGAAGTGAGTTTGTTTCTTCATCAGGTTTGTAGAAATGTAGCATTGCATTAGTGTCTCAGCAATGGATGCTCTGCAGTGAATGGGTGCCGTCAGAATGAGAGTCCAAACAGCTGATAAAAACATCACAATAATCCACAGCACTCCAGTCCATCAGTTAACATCTGGAGAAGACAAAATCCATCAAGATTTTAACATCAAACTGTTGCTTCTTTCTAAAATATGACTCCATAATTCATAATAACGCTTCCTTCCTGGCAGTAATCTTGCCACTAAGAGCAAAGGATGAGTCTGGTGACATGATAGAGACACTATTACCGGTCAGTTGCCCTGCAGGTCAAGGTCAAGCTCACTTTTATATGGTCATCATGTGTTCTTTTAAACGCTGCCGTCGCCATGACCTTCTCTGTCGTTCAGCTTGGATGATGGATGAAGCACATTTAATCAGAGATGTTTTCTGCTGTTTGTACTGGGTTTCACGAACACGTCACGCAGAAGAAATGATCTCCGAGCTGGTCATCAAGATATCGTCATCAGGGTCACAGTGCCGTGGCCGATGGAGGGATGTTTGTGTTCTCCTCATACAGCAAACCCTATTCCTTTATCTGAGTGCTTGATGGGAATGTTGTTGTTACAGGAAACTATTATTATTATTATTCAATTACGATAAGTATTTCTGTTCATGTAGACTCCTGTATAAATGCCTTTCTCGCCGTGTTGTTCAAGGGGGAAAAAATATGCGTATTTGATGATAAATTTAGAAAACATCAAGGCAATGAGAGCTCTTAAAGGACAGTTCACCCAAAAATAAACATTCTGTCATCATTTATTCACCTTGACATTATTCCAAAACCTGAAGGACTTTCAACAAAACACCAAAGAACATATTTTAATACACTTCTATTTTTCTAGCCATGCAATGAAAATCAATGGGGCCCATTGTTGCTTGTCCACAGTTTTTGGATGAATTATCTATTTAAAAGTTTTAGGAAAATAAATAAAAACAAGAAAACAAACAATTGAATTAATGCAAATCATCTACATTTACCATATCAAAGTGCAAGAACTTGTAAAGTAAGATTTATGATGCAAGATATTGCTGGTTCAAATCCTCAGAGCTTTTATCAGATTTCAAGGGCTTTCTGACACGGTTTCTTGTGGCCTGTGAGCTCTGACCTGACCTTTGACCCTACTTCTGTAATGCCTTCACTGTAATGTGCTGCAGTTAGATGCGTCACCCCTTTCCTTGCTTAAAAACATAACTCGAACCAATCAGGTTAGTTGATGCCCCAGTCAAATTAATCTGGTCAGGTTGGTCTGTTTTGCAGGTTTTAAAGGGGTTTATGGACTGGTTTAAGCTGTTGTTTTTTCCCATCAGGGTTGGTAACAGCATTACCCATGATAAATAAACGAGGTCATTGTGAGGCTGTTGTGTAGTAACCAGCCCTCTGTTTATTTGGGTGATGTTAACTGTTTAAATACAGTTAGTGATGACTGTGATATTTCAGGTAAACACAGGAGGGCAGTGTTGCTCAATAATCCCAGTTGTCCTTGAACTACTACCTCTAATGTAAAACAGGCCCAGAAATACTGTAAGCACTTACAGCTGAAGACAGGAGAGCTCTTGAAAGACTAGAAGGTACTAGACAGTGAAGACATTTATAATGTTAAAGTTTCTATTTCAAATAAATGCTGTTCTTTTGAACTTTCTGTTCATCTGTGAATCCTGAAAAATAAAACGTATCAGTTTCCACAAAAATATTGTGCAGCACGACTGTGTTCAACATTGATAATAATCAGAAATGTTTCTAATAATCAGCATATTTATACTGATTTCTGAAGATCATGTGACGCTGAAGACTGGAGTAATGATGCTGAAAATACAGCTGCGCATCACAGAAATACATTACAGTTTAACATATACTCACATAGAAAACATCTATTTTGAATTAAAAAAAATATTACTGATTTTATGGTATTTTTGATAAAATAAATGTAGCTGTCGACTTTAAAAACATAAACAAATCTTACAGACCCTGAAATTTGGAACACAAAAAATAGTCAAGTTGGGTTTGATTACAGTTACACTTACTCACACACTCACACACATAGTTCACTGACAAGCTACGCAATATTGCGTTCATAATCGCAGGCGATTCATTGCCGATTTGGTGTGTGTCCTGTGCGTGTGTGTCTGTCGGACTGGTGCTGGCTTTGTTTATTTGCTCAGGTTGATGAGGAGGAGGTCTTATCTACATCTCCATAACACACCACTGTTTGCCTTTCCTCTGATCACGTGCGCTTTGTTTTTATTCCTCACACACACATGTGCATTAAAGTCAGCGACTGCGAATGCAGAAATAGATAAGAAAGCTCTTGCACATTTCTTCTGCTCATATGTGTGTTTGTTACAAAAGATCAGTGCTGTGATGATGCTCAGTGTGTTACTATACGTTTGCTATGGCGTTCTGGATAGTTGTAAGTTTGCAAAGGGGCGGAAAATTTCCAGTACATTTCCAGAAACCTTCGGAAAGTGTCCGAAAAGTTTCCAAAAAAAAAATCCTGGAAAGTTTCTGGAAATGTACCAGAAATGTTCTACCTCTGCATCCCTAGTTGCTAGGATGTTGCATACTGGCCTGAGGCAACAGTGCTATTTAAATGCCTACTTTAAGGTGGTCTTAGCTGTTCGCTGGTGCAGAAGGTTAATTATTACAAACACTGCCTCATAATCTCATCATCTAACATAGCTAATATTGCTTGCTTATATAAACAAACCCTTCTGAAGGCGGTTTGCTGGTCTTAATTGATTTAACTGGCCTCTAAAACCATCGAAACAGACCATATAACCATCTTAGATTGGTTTAATCTTAACAGGTTCGTTTGAACTGGTCTCCAGGTGCTTCATCTTTTCCATCCCACCAGTTTGTATCTTTGACTTCCCGTGAGCGCTCAGGTTTTCACCAAAAACACACAGAGAGATTCCACATCACATATTTCCTCTCCATTATTCGGCGTGAGTAAAGGTCATCACTCTCAGTGGAACGAGTCGCTGAGAATATTTGTTTTTCCAACACAATCAAACAGCAATGCGCTCAGTGAAAATACATGATTCATCTAAAGGACTTTAAATGCACATGCACTCATAGACAGTCACATGAGATGATTATTTCAGCACCATATTTATTTGACACCGGTTTCCCTCAGTGAAGTTTCAGTGTCAAAGGTCAGGTTAAGCAGACTTAATTTCCTCCTGTGTGCTGCCAGTAAAATCACAAGGACAGGCTCTATAGCCATACATCATGCTAAATTGAAACTGTATTTTATTCACACACTTGCTGTTTAGTTAAATGCATTTGCTCACATGCACAGAAAGGTTTGACAGACTAGACATTTGTATTTTAATGACATGAACTGAACACGATTTATAAAGTTTTAAATATGGATATTTTTCTTGTGCATCAATTCGCTTCAGGAGGTCTTTATTAACCCCACAGAGGCACTTTTTAAGATGGATGGATGCACTTTTTGTGCTTCAAAATCTCAACCCCCATTCACTGCCGTTATAAAGCTTGGAAGAGCCAGGATATTTTTTTATATAACTTTGATTGTATTCGTCTGAAAGAAGAAAG